>VXAA01006893.1:7963-18770 GCA_013399115.1 Anseranas semipalmata | reverse complement strand
CCCATCCCTGTCCCTGTCCCCTCACCCCATAGCGCTGGAGCCTTCTGGCTGGTGGTGGCTGCATCCACCCCGGTGCTCTGGGTGCTCCCCAGCTGGGGAGCTGCAGGAGAGCCTGGCTTTGGTCCTGGTGCAGCCCTGGCGCTGCACCTCGAGCAGTGGCATCTGCCGCTGAGTTCTGAGCTGTGCAAGGGGACCCTGATGGGCCCTGTGGAAATGCGCAGGCGAGCGGAGCCCAGCACGAAAACTCAATGGTTTCCAAGCCGAGCGCTAACGTGGAGCAGGACAAGGGGCACACTTGCTCACACCCAGGTCCCAGCCCTGCCGGTGACAGCGAAGCTCTCCGGTTGTGATTTACACCGGCAGTAAATGGGGCGAGGGCAGCTCGGTGATGCCGTGCATGGTGCCGAGCCCTCCCCGTGCCGCTTCTCCCACCAGCTGGGAGCGGGGCATGGCACCAACGGGCACCGGGTGTGTCCCAGCTCAGGTCCCCTTGGAGCAGTGCTCAGGACTCCTTCATGGAGGAGAGCCCTGTTCTCACCCCACTATTTCCCATATTTTCAAACCTGCACCAAAACCTTCGGGGCTAGGACTCATTTTGCAACTCAGCCCCAAAGCCACGGTTTCGCTGGGTTTCTGCAGCAGCAGCGACTCGCTGCTGAGCTTTCCTCCCACTCCCAGCTCTCCCACCACCGCCTCCAGGCTCAGCACCACAGCTCGGGGCCACCAGTAAGCGGGAGCCTCGTGGCCGCTGCCCCCCCCTTGCCTACCTGTGGCGATGAGGAGCAGGGCCAGCAGCCAGGGGGCGAGGGGACACCGTCGGCCCCTCGACTCCCCCATGTCTCCATCACCAGCTCGAGGCAGCGCTGACCTCAGCTGCGCAAGCGGCGAGGAGGACGCATGCAAATCCGCCCACAGGCAGCAGCGCACCTTCCCAGGGGAGTGGCAACCTGGGGACACCGTGGGGACAGCTCCGAGCCCCAGCCAGTGCAGCCCCGCCGCAGCTCAGCTCCACCGGGACCTCTCCATCGTGCCACGCCGGGGGCTTGCGCGGTGCCGAGGCACTGCCCAGCCCTTGTTCTCCAGGTGCAATAAATAAGGGATGGAGCCCGGATGCTGCCGCTGTTGGGTAAATAACGCCAGCTGGGCTGGCTGCGCGCGGGGACAGCACCTGGCACGGGATGGGGACGAGCGCTTGTCCCCCATTGCCTGGGAACACGGGTGCAGGGCTCGGGGTGGCAGCTCTTCTGGGGGCTGGTGGCAAGGCAGCACGAGCACGGGGAGCTGCGAGAAGCTCTTGGCTGGCTTTAAATGGCGGGGAGGTCAGCAATGGCTTGGAGATGCTGCCACCGGCCTCCAGGACGCTCCCTTCCCCTGCACCGAGCGAGCGTTCCCACCCTCCCGGGCTGGTTTCTCCTGCAAGTTTTCTTGAAAAACCTTCCTTGAAGCAAAATCCCGGTGGCGGAGAGGCAGAGAAATGGGAATGAGGACACGGGAGTGCCCGGCGTGTCGCAGCCCCAAACTGCGGGGTTTTGCACGGCCCCGGGATGATTTGACTGCAAGGGGGCCGCGTGTGGGTGCACACACGCCTGCACGCACACCCACACGCAAGCCCACACGCACGCCCACACGCACGCCCACATGCACGCCTCCCCGCTGCGCTCTCACCAAGATTTATTTGTTGTTTTTACGACGTTGGGAGATGGGGCCGAGCACGGGGCCCCGTGACAGTAGGTGCTGGACACACACGAGTGAGACCCCCCCCTTCGCGGCAGTGCACGGGCAACACGGAAACAGCTACGGGGGGGAAGAGCGGGCGCATCTCCCATGGGCAGCGGACCCCCATCTGCAGCGGTGCCCCCACATCTCCCCGGAGATGCCATTGGGGTCTGCTTGGCCCCGGGAGGGGGGGACCAGGGCAGGGGCTGAGCTGGAGGCTGGGGGCAGCGGGGGGGGGACAATTTGCCCCAGGTGGTCTCATCCTGGATCTGCAGTGCCTGGATCTGCCCGGCCAGCACCAGGATGCACCCATGCCCCTGCCCACCCCCTAAAACCCCCCAAAATAAAGGATTTGGTCCCCCCCTTTTTGCTAGGGCAGCCTGCTGTCTCAGCTTGAAGAAATGGGGCTGGGACCCCCCTGTCCAGGGACAACAGAGCCGCGTCCCAGCCCGGTGCCGGAGGGGAGACCCCAGCCTCGCTGCTGCTGCCGCTCATCTCCTTGTTCCCAAACATGGTGGGAGGGCTTCGGACAGAAGGTTGGACAAACTGGAGGTGGGTGGGGAAGCGTCCGGCCGGCTCACACCCAGAGACGGCGCCTCCCATCCCCGGAGCCGAAACGGGGGCTGGAGAGGGGTCGGATTTGGCACACAACGCACGTTACAGCCCTTCGGTTAAATCCCGATGCTCCAGCACTGCTGGCGCCTGTGGGGAGAGAGAAATCCTTCAGCCGGACCAAGGGCACCGTGCCTCCCCGGCTGCCTGTCCATGCTGCCCTGTTTGTCTGTCTGGGCCGCCCTGTTTGTCTGTCCGTGCTGCCATTTGTCTGTCCGTGCATCAACCTGCAGCATCCTCGCAGCCAGCGCCTCATCCCTCCTCTCCCCCTTTATCCAACACGCACGGATCCGGCAGCGGGACGGGGTCTGGCCAGGGGTGCGCGCGCAGCATGCGGTGACAGAGGTGGGGGGGTCCCCACCTGGCCCCTAGCCCCCCCCCCGGGGGCAGACACGGCCACGGGCCACCCGCACCTGAGGGCCTATGTCACCTCCTCGGCTGTGTCCTCTGGCGCCCGGCGGATCTGCTCGTAGACGGTGGTGACCGGCGCTTTCTCTGGCGGGCTCGGATCCGGGTTATTTTCGGGGGGACGGAGGCCCTGCAGCACAAGCGGGGGCTACTGAGGGCCGTCCTGCCCCGCTGCCCTCCTCGCTCGGCCCTGGCCCCAGCACGGGAAGGACGCAGAGCTCATGGGGGCCCCACGCCACAGAGCCCACCCTGCACCCACGGCTGTGCCGGCGGCTTGTGAGTCCTGTGTGGCTGGGACCCCCATGTGATGGGGACCCCGAGGTGGCTGGGATCCTGGTGTGACCAGGACACCAATGTGGCTGGGACCCTAATGGGATGGGGACCCCATTGTGATGGGGACCTTGGTGTAGCCAGGCCCCCCAAGCTGGCCAGGACCCCAGTATGACTGGGACCCCAATGTGATGAGGACCCCGGTGTGGCCAGGACCCCCACGTGGCAGGGACTCTGACTTGATGGGGATCCCAGTGTGGCCAGGACCCCCCAGCACGGCCACCCCCTGGTTGGCAGAGCCAAGCCCCAGTGCCCGACCCTCCCGGGGCTCCTCACCTGGTCATTACCTTCCGGGGGGCTCCGGCGCACGATCTCGGCATACTGGGGGTCCGGGGGGCTCTCCTCGGCTGGCACCGTGGGGGTGGCAGCTGCAGGGGAGCGGGGTGTCAGGGTGGGGGCCAGAAATGGCCCCCGAGCACAGCTCGGCTCCGAGCTGCCGGTGAGGGGCTTCACTGACCTGGGTCCGACGACTTCTCGCTGTTCAGCCGCCAGCACCAGAAGGCTCCCCCCAGGCTCACGGCCAGCAGGATGAGGGTGAGGACGACGTACCCCGACTTGGAGAAGGACGCCTGCCCCGCTGCGAGGGCAGAGAGAGAGGGGCTGAGCTGGGGGATGGCCGTGGGACCCCCTCCAAGACTGAGCCGGTGGCACCCAAGGGTGCTCGGCCCCTTGAAGCAGCAGCACAAGCATCCTCACCTCCGCTCTGGCAGATGGTCTGCAGGTCGAAGAGGACGACCTTCTGGTCGGCGGGGTTGCTGACGGTGCAGGTGTAGGTGGCGTTGGCGGTGCCGGGCTGCAGGGCCAGGCGCAGCGTGGTGCCATCCGGGGACAGCTGGGAGCGGTCGGTGCCCAGCTCCCGTCGGCCGTTGTCCCTCCTCCAGGTGACGTTGACGGCGCCCTTGCCCGCGCCCTGGCACTGCAGGGTCAGGTTGCACCACTCCAGGGTGCTGGCCAGGAGCTGGCTGCGGGTCCGGGGGCTCGGCACTGATTCTGCGCCCAACGGGGGACGGGTCAGCCCGGCACGGCACCGCTCGGCCACGTCACGCTGCCCCGCGCCGTGGGGCAGGGCACGGCCACCCCACAGATGTTTGGGGTGATGAGGCTGGGGCTGTTACAAAGGACCCCATGGCGGGGGGCTTGGAGGGTCAAGCATGGGTTGCAGAAGCTCGGGGTCTAACCTAAATGGCCTCATTGCTCTGTGACGGAATTTCCCCATCGTTAGAGCCTGCGCTGGGAGGTTTCTGTTGTGCTCCCAAAGCCCAACCCCATTTTGCAGCCGCTCACCATAGACAGAGAGGTTGAAGGACTGGTCCTCCACCAGCGCCGGGTGCAGCTTAATCCGCGCCCCGTAGACCCCGCTGTCGCCCAGCTCCAGGGCCCCGATCTTGAGCGCCGTGGCGTTGAGCATCTCCAGCCGTTGCTTGAAGCGGTCGTGGGGGTCGGGGCGCTCGAACCCCCCAGGGCCAAACTCCGCCACCTGAATCGTTGCACCGGCACCGGCCGAGAAGCTCCACTCGATCTCCTTCACCCTGCTGCCGGGGGGCAGCGCCGGGGAGAGCAGCACCGAGCCCCCCAGGATGCCGATCACCTGCTGGGGCTGCGCCCGCACTTGGCCGAAGAGGAGCTCTGGGGACAAAGCACAACGTCACCAGGTGCGCGGGGACAACGCGGGGACGGGCAGAGGGACCCCCCCGGGGACAGGTCCCCGCCCGGCACCGCCGTCCGGGCTGGAGGAAGAGGAAGCATCGCCCTGCCCCGGTGCAGACGCCTCGTCTCCTCTCCGCCCGCTGCGTTTGTCCCTCTCCGGGCTGGGGACAGGAACACCGCCCAAGACCACGCTGAGGCTGCTGCTAGCGGCAGGGAGGGAAGGATGCCGGGGTCGGAAGCTGGTTTCCAAAAAGCATCTACGTGTTCGGATGCCGGTGCCGCATCTGAACGCCGTGGTCTAGGGCGCTGCGGCCGGGCGCTCACCAGAACAACGCTCCAACAGACTCTGCGAGGAGTTCCCCGCCAGCATCTGCAAAACCTCATTGTCCGCCTTAAAACGCGCCTCTGCCAAGATGCCTACGAAAGATCAACAACGGTTACGGCGGGGGGGAGCGGCGGGGCCGGGGCGGGCTGGGTTTCCCTGTTCCGGAGGTGCAGGATGCTCGCGGGCACCCGGCTTGCACGAGGTCCCGCATCCCGCTGCCACGTGCGGGCGGGCGTGGGGACATCGCCGCGGGGACCGTGGGTGCCCGGGAGGGACGGAGGCACCTCTGAGACGCAGGGCAGCGGGCGGGGACTTCGGTCTGAGCCTACACCGCGTTTTTTTGGCAGCACCGGCAGCTCTCCGCAAAATCACGCTCGGCACCAGCTCCCTCTCTGCTGGCAGCTCCCGCCTACCCACAAGCTGTCTCCTCCACCGCCCCCGGCCCTGCCAGGGGGAGAATGGGCTGGGGGGGGGCTGGCATCTTGTTGAAGCCCCTCTGCCACCTGTCCCTGTCCCACGCAGGGACTGGGATGCTCAGTGGTGGGGTTGGGGCGAGCGGCTTTGCCCTATCCAGAATGGGACCCGGGCACAGAGTCCCCGACGTCCCCTCCTCTCCCCCTGCCCTGCTGCCAGAAGCAGATGTGCCTGTATATTAAAGCAGATTAAATGCAGACATCCCAGCGTTTGCTTTATATAAAGCCCTCCTGCAGCCTGAATCACAAGCCGCCTCTTTGCTTTGCTGGGAAGAAGCGCTCCCCATCACCGGGGCGCCTGCTGCTCTGACCCTGTTTATCGGGGGCTCTTTTGGGCTCTTCCATCCCAGCCTTACGCTGGGCTGAGCCCCGCTCCCTCCCACACTGTGTGATTCCCCCCCCGGGGCATTCCCAAGTTTTTGGGGCCCTGGGAAGGTGCCCATTGCAGCGGGTCCGGCACACGAAGCCCGCGCCCAGATGTTGGACAGATGCTGAGCCCTGGGGCGCAGGTGGCAGGGGACAGCCGCAGCCCCCCCAGCGTGCGCAAGAAGGGGACCGGGGCATTGCAGCGCTGGAGGAAACGACGGGTGGGAAACGCGGGTGGGTGCCAGGCCGCCGCCGAGCACAATCCCGCTGCGTCCCGGGCAGTGCCGCGCCCGCCCCTCCTATCCTGTTTACATGGGGCCGGGGGGCGGCTGGCGTGTGGCCCCCCGCTGCCCCGGGGGAGAGGGGGCGAGCACGTAGGTGCTCGAGGCCACTTGCCGTGCTGCATCCGGATTAGTCCAGCTCAGGTCTCGGACACTGGAGGAAGATCTCCGAAGGTGATTTAAACCCAGGGTTTATTTTCCACACGCACCTCTGCTTTGCTCTGGCACGTCCCCCCCCCCCCACACACATGCTCGAAGCAAATAATTCTGATCAAAGGGGGGCTGGAAAACCCGGAGGCACCGTGACAGCCTGTTTTCCATCTCGCTGGGGTGTATTTTTGCCATCAGCACGCACCGTGTGCCGGTGCCAGCAGCCCCCGTCTGACGGCAGGCGACAGGCTGCCCGGCCGCATACTCCTGAAGCCAATTAAGCGTTAGGAAGATAAAACCTCGCTGCTAATCTGCCCGGACTATTAGATGCTTTCTGTCGGAATCGAGGGTTTTATGGGAATTATTAAATGTGTGGATTAGCACGCTGGGAATTAAGGGGATTCCTCTCTCCCGTTTTACGTAAGACCTCGCCGCTTTATCGGGCACAGCCCGGGGGCTAACGGGCTCTGCGGGGCGAGGGCAGCGTCAGCGGCGAGCAGACCCTCCCGGGGGATGGAGCAGGGGGTTGGGGGGATGCTCGGCATCCCCCCGCTTACGAAACCTCTCCTTCGAGCATCACGCGCGCTTGCGTGCCCGGCTCGGACCCGTGTGGCAAAGGGCTCGCGTCCAGGCGCGGTGTGGACGGACGCACAGCGGCGGCATCGCTGCCCGCTGCGGGTGGCCCCGGCCATGCGGGACGAGGGCTCAGCGCCCGTGCACTCACCTGGCGCGAGGCCGAGCAGTGCCAGCAGCAGCGCGGGCAGCCGGGCTCCGCTCCTGGCCAAGTCCCCCTCCATTCCTCCTCTGTGCAGCTCGGTGGGCAGAGTCAGCGGCAGCGGAGATGGGGAGGAGCAAAGCCGCCTCTCGCCGCAACCCGTAGGAAGCTGAGCATCGTGGAGCACCGCGCGCCTCTTAATTAGCTCGCGGCAAACAAGCAGGCATGCAGGACCCGCACCGCCCAGGATGGGAAGCACGGCTGGGACCCCCAGGCTCACAGCATCCTCGGCCAGCCCCGTTCAATGACCGATGCCCGGATTAATGCTGGTGGCATCCGGCGCATCCCTGCCCTTGGTCTCCCCCACCAAGGGACAGCTCCTCCGTGTCCAAACTGTTTTCCTGGGGGAGCCAGCACAGCAGCAAGGGGGGGAACCACATCCCGAACCTGGCTGGGCTGAGCTTCTTTGGGTGAAGAAATCAGCACGGAAGGGGACGCGAGGGCAGGACCCCCCGAGCCCTCGCAGCCCCGTGCCAGGTGCCTGCGGGGACGGAAGCGGTTCCCATCGGCACCTCAGCCAGCTTACTTTTTGTTTCAAACCCCCAACAAGCCAAGGTGGAAAAGATAGACAGGGAAACAGCCTCGGCACCACGTTTGGTTGTCTTTTGGCTGGACAGAGCATTAGGGAAGGTGTTAGCTGCTCCCCATCTTCAAGCAAAATAATTAACCTGCCCCCAGAGGACTGTTAAGGCCAGCCCTGCTCCCGGGGCACCTTCCGATGAGGCTGCCCACGCTGCCAGGCAGAAGGGCTGCTCATAGCCCCGAGGGTGCCCCAAAAGCACCCACCAGGGTCCCTGCAAGTGCCTGTGCAGGGCTGCCCCATAGCTCGGTTCCTCCCATGTCCCTCGCTGCCAGCCGGGAAGTGAAAGTTGCTGAGCTGCAATTTCCAGCTGATGGGGAAAACCAGCTTGCCCCGGGGAGGGGGCGAAGCAGCCGAGAACAAAGCGGCTGGATGGCACAGGGGAAGTGCCTGCGGAGGCCCAAACAGCTCAGCACGGGGACGGGCACAAACAGAAAGAAGGCAAATCAACCCCGGGGTGCAGGGAGGCGATGGCCGAACCCCGCGGGATGTGTCCCCGAGGGACCGGCGGTGCTGGTGAGGAGCGTGCCCGTGATGCAGAGGGGGCCTGGGGGGGCTCTGCTCACACCCCACCTTGATGCCAGGGTGCTGGGGGCACAGCCCCAGGAGAAGGACAGGGCTCAGGAAGGCGCGAGGTGACAACAGCCAGTCCCGCCCCACTCCCAGACCCCAACCTGGCACGGGAGAAGTCACAAAGCCAGGATTTGTGCCAGCTGCTCCCAGGAGCTGCTCCCCGCAGCTGGCACGGGCTGCATTTGTCACCCTGTGACAGACAGGGAAGCCACCATGGCACAAAGGAGCATCCCAAAGAAACGAGCAGTGACAACACAAGTCTGAGAGCATCACATGCGTGGGGCTGGGCCATTGCCACGTCCCTGCTCAGATTTGGCTTTTGGAAAGCAGCCGTCTCTGGATGTTGGGGCGTGCAGCGATGGGGATGGTGCGGGGCTGCTGATCCTGGCTGCTGCCCCTGCCAGCAGGGCCAAGACCCACTGCACGGGGCCGCTCATTCCTAAATCACCCCTTAGCACCACCCCATGATGCTTGGCGGGGTAAGAGCGGTGCTGGGGCCGAGAGAGACCGATGCCCCGAAACGCTGGGAGCAGCAGGATCAGCAGCACGGCGCAGAGCCGGGCTGTGCAGCACAGCCAGGATGCGGCCCCGCGAGCACCAGGGGTGCGGGAGCAGCCCCACGTCACAGCCGATCAGCTCCAGCCCCACACGGCCAGATCCAGCCCGGGGAGCTCGGGGCCGGCGCTGCCGACGTGCTGGGCCACATCCTGAGTGCCTGATCCCTCCGGCATTGTCCTCGTGCGCGGGCAAGGAGGAGCCGCGCAGAGCCCGGGGCTGCCGCGGGCAGGGAGCGCGCCTGTCAGCAGCCGGGAAAGTCACAATTGGCCGAGAACTCGGCCCTACGTGACCGTAAACAGTCGCTTTGCCCACAGAGACGGAGGGGAAAAGGGCTGAAACTCTTCTCAAAGCTGGAAACACCGCAACTGCACCAGCAAAGGGGCCACATGAGCCTGAAATTAGATAATTTCTGTAATCTCCAGCTACCGCTTTGCAGCCGCTCACCATAGACAGCGAGGCTGAAGGACTGGTCCTCCACCAGTGCTGGGTGCGATTTAATGGGTTCCTCACCCCAGCACTGCCCCCGGGGAAGCCCCAAGACCCCCCTGGCTGTCCGAAAGGCGACGGCCCCGCAGCAGGGACCCCCGGGTGCCAGCCCTGCCTCTGGGGTCCCTCGCTTGCCTGGCCAGCGGAGCCCATCGGATCGCACAGGAAACCTGCGGCTGAGCCTGGGGGAAGCCACTTCCCGCCCTCCTCATCACTGTCGCAGCCGCAGAGATGGTGACAACGCCTGCACGAAGCAGGGGCTCAGCGCAGCTCCAAGCACCCAGGACCGTGTCCTCGGGGGTCGCCTTGGGGGACCCCAGCCCTCTCCGTCCCTCCATGCCACCACCAGGACAGGGACCGGCACATGCTTTCGGGACACCCAAGCCCCCGCGTGCATCCAGGCTCTGCCTGCAGCAGCTCAGCCCCTTGCAGGGGGCACGCACCCACTGTGGGGACAATGCCCAATGTCACCGCCCGAGGCTGATGGAGCCCCGCCGGGCTCGGGGCTTTCTCCCGGGTGAAGCCTCCTCTCGGGCGGCACCGGCTGCGCCGTTGTGGCCTTCCAGCAGAGGGGAGTGCGGCCCCAGGAACGGCCGCGCCTCTGCCAGGACCACGCAACGAGGCGGCAGCCGGCAGAAAATGGGTCATTTTGGGGGGGTTTAGCAGGCTGGGGCCCCGCTCCGGCACAGGATCCCACCCCGGAGCCACCCCCGTGCTCCGACCTCAGCCCGCAGCACAAGGACGAGCCAGGTCAGCAAGGAGAGGCACTGCACGAAGCACGGGGACGCTGAAGGGTTTAATTATCACCAGCCCTGCCGGCTAGAGCTCGCAAGACTATTTCCACACACGCCGCTGCGAGCAAGGGCTCCATTAATGCTCGCTGGGGGTGTGAGCGCTGCTGGGGGCCAGATCCTGCTCTGCGCCTCCTGCAGTCGCTCTGAGCAGGTGAAACCTCGCTCTCTGCATTTGTAAACACCGAGACAAGCGCAGGGCAGCACAGAGCCCACCCCTGCAATCCCGTCACCTAATTAGAAGACGATTCAAATCACATTTCCAGGTGACAATGCGATCTCCTGCCTCCCAGAGGACGGAACGCTTGAGGACAGAGCGCAGAGCTGCGTTCGTTACAAGGCGCTTTTGCTCCTCAGAAGAAAGCTGTGACACAGTTAAAATACAGAGGGCTGCCGCGAACATCTCCTGCCCACAGCCAGTGCCCCCCACAGCACACGCTGTGAGGGTGGCCACCGCTCCTCGCGCTCCGCTGAGGAGCCGCCGGAGGACGCCCGGAGAAGGGAAGCACGGTGTTTTATTATTTATGGCTAACAGTTAGCGACAGATTCACCGCTACGCGCTGCTCCCTCCCGGGGCCAGGCCGGCAGTACCACCGCTCAGCACTCTGCCGGCAGCAGCGGGGCGGGGGCAGCCCCGCAGCCCAGCTCGGCCCCTTGGACCCTCGGCCCCAGTGCCCCACAGCCCCACAGAGGGCTCCCCTGCTCCACACAGGGACCCCAGCAGCCCCCGGGGGCT
>VXAA01006890.1:0-62369 GCA_013399115.1 Anseranas semipalmata | reverse complement strand
ACGACCTACAGAGTGATGTGAGTATATGTAAAGATGTGTTAGATACTAATGTTGTTATTTAGAGTATTTAAGCCTTATTTTGGTTGCATGATATTACACAGTCAGGAAGGATTTATCTTAAGACCACTTTCTTCAATTTTTCATTTTACAGTTATATTCTGATCTTTTTCATCCTTTAGAAAGTGTTTTTATTATCTGTCTTCACTGAAAAGCTCTAATAGGTATCTTCTTTGTTATATATGCTTTTGGAGTACTGTGATTTGGAGATGATGAAGCATTTGTCTTTCTTTTATGGGTTTTATGAGATAACAACTGTTTGGTACTTTGTAATCAGATGGCTTCAGATGGCTTTAATTACTTTTGTTTACCTGACTCTACTTGGAATTTTATCTATTAACATGAAAACTATGTAAGATAGCAGCTAAGATGTTTTAGTAGCTGATTTCAAAGCAAGTGGGGTTGGTGCAGCTAGTTTTCTTCCTTGGCTTTGCAGCTTATCAGTCAACAGACACTCTTCCTCTATTTCAGTTGAGCTTCAGAGGTGAGATTCATGTTCCTGTGTAAGGATTTGAAGTATTAAAACGTAAACAATGTTTCCTGATATCACTTCAGGAGTTATGCTGGTTAATTCTACTCCATGGTATCTCCATACCTTTTTTTTTTTTTTTAACTCCTTTTTGTCAAATGTCCTGGTGGGCAGCTTGTTTTCTTGTTTGAACCTGTAAATCGTTGAAGTGACTGGAGGAATAAATATTTTGGAGGGAACGGGGTGACTCCTAATTACTCCTCTTATCTTCCTTAATGTCCATTCTGTTCAGTTGTTTCCTCTGTATTTAATTTCATAAGCTTTAGACCATGCTGCTGAAGAAATGAACTTTTTAAAATCTGCTTCCCAGGCTTACTTATGACACTGAATATCTCTAGTGTATAAAAAGAATTAATCTAGGTCTAGCTGACTGGGCATTTTCTAAAACATATACTGCTTTGTATAGTTTAAAATAATTAAGAAAGTCATTTTAAACACGTTTTATTTTTCTGACCATCTCTTGACACAGGTTGTTTACAAGTCAGACCTAGAATGGCTCCGTGGAATTGGATGGTTGCCTAATGACTCTCCAGATGTTAAGAGAGTGAAGCATGCCCAGGATCTCCTGAGTGACAATGTGTATCGCACACCTATTGAAAGCCTGAAGTACACCAGTGTTGTTGATTCTCCAGACGTTGTTTTAGCTAAAGTGAATGCCGAACAAGTCAGCATTGTATGTAACAACGTTCTTAAAGTCTTTTGTTGTTTTGAGGCTATAAACAGTTAAACAGAAATCTCTCTGCTAAAATGTAAAATTGATCAGTGGTATTTTAAGTTGCCTAATGCTTTTTTAGACATTTTATTTTTTTGAGGTGATAATTCAGGAGAGATTTATGGCATTTTGTGTTACTGACAAGTGAAATTCCATATTTAAAATGTAAATGTCATTAAATTAACTATTTTAACAGCCAAAATACAAAGAAGCCTGGGAAAAGGACAAGACTATGATCCATATTACGCCGGACACACCTGAAATCACCCTAGCCAAGACTAATGCTCTTAATTACAGCCAGGTATGTTTATCATTCTATTTGCTACATTTCAATAAATTAGTAGACTGTGAATTTTAAGATTCTAAGATGCTACTTACAAAGTTGAAGATAAAGTCATGTGAATCTTTTTGAAGTCTGACCTTATACAGGGCTTTCAACATTCCCTTCCCTCTGCTGAGTATTCTTAAAGTATTTAGACAATTTAAATAAATGTTTGTATACAGCTATTTAGAAATTATTAATATAATGCACCATTGAGATAATACTATGTTGAAATGGAAGAGACCCCAAGGCATATAAATATTTTCTGAACTTTTATAAACATCCTTCTATTCTGTATAGGTTGCAACGCTGATGTTACAGGCACTGGGCATGCACTGAAAAGCAGGAAGATTTACAGCAGTATTTATAGCTAGGAGGAGGAGTAATGCACAAAAAAATCTCATATTTCAGCTATCAAATGGCAAAACTATGTGTTTCTTTAATGACAAATGCCAGGGTATTTAGCATATGTGTGACTTTGTGCTGTCTTTTCAGAAACTGTATAAAGAAGCCTGGGATGAATTGAAGATGAGTTATGATTTGAGAGCAGATGCAATCCCAATCAAAGCAGCCAAAGCTTCTAGAGAAATTGCTAGCGATGTAAGTGCAAAAAGAGGCATCTAGCTTTTCACATGCTTTAAGAGCACATGTTTTAAAGGTGTCATGGGTGAAGTGGTGATTGGTGTCCATCTTGGCCATAGTGACCATGAAGTAATTGAGTTTAAAATCTTTGGCTATAGGAGGAAAACTGCCACCAAAATTTCAGCCCTGGATATGGGGAGAGCAGACTTCAGGATGCTCAGGGAACTAGTTAGTAAGGTCCCCTGGGAAACAGCTTTTAAAGATATTGGGGTACATCAGTGGCTGGTGACCTTTTAAGTACCACTTCTTAAGAGCACAGGAGCAGGCAATTCCCCAATATCGGAAGTCAAGAAGGTCAGCTTGGCTGAGCAGGGATCTTCTTCTAGAGCTTGGGCAGAAAGCAAAGTGTATGGCCACTGGAAGTGAGGTCAGGTGACGTGGGAGGACTACAGAGAATGCTGTTTGCCATTGCAGGGAGAAAATTCATGCGGCCATAGCTCAATTATAGTTGGAGCTAGCCAGTACTGTGGGGGACAATAAAAAGGGCTTTTTTAAATATGTTAACAGCAAAAAGAGTACCAGAGATAACATTGGTCCATTACTTGATGAGGATGGTCACCTCACAAATAGGGACATAGACAAAGCAGAGACGTTTAATGCCTTCTTTGCCTGTGTCGTCAACACCACTGGTGGGCTCTGGAACCCCAGGTGCCCTGAGCTGGAGGACTGTGACTACAGTAATGGTAAACTCCCAGCCAACACTGAACTTGTGCAGGATTTGCTGCTTCAGCTGGATGTATATAAGTCTATGGGCCCTGATGGGATTCATCCCAGGGTGCCCAGAGAGCTGGCTGATGTCATCATGAGACTTCTCTGAATTATTTTTCAATGGTCTTAAGAATCTGGAGGGGCCCCAGTTGACTGGAAGGGACTTACCACAAAGAGGGTGGTTGGGCACTGGAACAGGGTTCCCAGGGAAGTGGTCATGGCACCAAGCCTGACAGAGTTCAAGAAGCGTTTGGACAACGCTCAGAAATATGGTTTGATTTTTGGGTGATCCTGTGTGGAACCAGGAGTCGTACCCGTTTAGTGATCCTTATGGATCCCTTCCAACTCAGGATATTCTATGATTCTGTGATTCTATTTCATGATAATTGTCACTAATTGTGATCTTTGCTCTTTACCCAGTATAAATACAAACTGGATCATGAGAAGCAGAAAGGACATTATGTTGGAGTTCCAAATGCAAAAGCGGATACAAGAATGCAGTTTGCCCTTGGCATAGGAAAGGTTCAGAGTGAACTAGAATACAAGAAACATTTTGCCAAATGGAAGACACAGTGCCACCTGCCAGTAGATATGCTGTCTATCCTGTCAGCTAAACATGGTCAGTCTTTGGTCAGTGATATTGATTACCGTCATTACTTGCATCAGTGGATCTGTCTTCCAGATCAGAATGATGTCATACATGCTAGGAAAGCCTACGATCTTCAAAGTGATGTGAGTTAACATGAAAACTTAGTTTAACTTATAACTGTATTGTCTCTTAGTCTGCTTCAGCTCTAACTGAAGTCAGTGGGAATCTTCTGCTGAGTTCATTGAATTGGCTTTGCTGTTTATTTAGAACGCATAGTGTATGCCACTGTTATATACTGCCAGGTTTGAAGTGTGCTAAATTTAGATATAGTGCTGATGTTGGAATTACTGCTCTCCTTTAACCAGTGGAAGTGCCGTTATTGTTGAATCTTATGGGATTGTACAGGGATCTGTGGCTAACAGCAGGGACCTTATTTTGTTTTCCCAGGCTGTTTACAAATCCGATTTAGAATGGCTACGGGGAATTGGATGGTTGCCAAATGATTCAGTTGGAATAAACCATGTCAAACATGCTGGAGACCTCTTGAATGAGGTAACAAAATAGTTTTCAGTACTAAGATTTTCTCAAGGGTAGTTGTAATTTTAAGTATTTTTAATGGTTAAATACATCAGTATTTCATGTATTTTTATTATAGAAAATACAACTGGAGTATTTCCACAGTATTCATCATGTATGGAGAGTTTTTCTTTCTATGTAACCTTTGTTTTCTTCTCCGTATATTCAGAATTGCTGTGTCAACTGTAAAGTATTCCAGTATAATCTGATTGTAGTTTCATCTTTTCTCTTGTACAGAGAAAGTACCGTACAAAAGCCGAAACTCTTCCATTTACTCCAGTGGCAGACAGAGTTGATTATATCACAGCAAAGAATAGTGGTGAAATTCTTAGTGATGTAAGTTTGCTGGCATGTTTTCAGGCTGTTAACTTGGTCTGTATATTACAAGCTAGTATATTATCTTTAAAATTAAAATTAAAAAAAGCAAAAGAATTCTGGATCTGACTGGGGGAATTCTGTGAATGTATAACATAAAGATGAACAAGACTTTGCTATCTCATCTCCAACACTTATAGTGGAAGAAGCTCCTCAAGCAGCATAATGTCACTCCTAGACATGTGAAAAGCCACTGCTTGTTCTGCTAGTCCCTTCCTTCTTTCAGTCTTGGCAGATATCATTGGTGTTCATTGACAACATGAACATAAATACAACTGTGTACTGGGGCAACCATAATGTTTAGCTAGCATAACTTTATTTTCTGAAGATTCTTCCCTGTCCATCCAGCCACATTGGAACAAGTTTTCAGATTTTTTTTCTGAGAGATTTTGTAATTTCTTTTCTTGTATAATTTCCTTTTTTAAAAAATATCAATTTGAATGTATATTTAATGTATCATATTTAATAGCCTTGAAAAATTCATTTTTTAATACATTATTGTATGCATAAAATATGGGTCTTGGTATTATGTTTTCCCAGTGTTGTGATGATGTTGTGAGGCACTCATTTCTTTCTCTGTTCTAGATTAAATACCACAAAGCATGGAATGAGGTCAAGTCAAATTATACTCTAACAGATACACCACAGCTAGATATGGCCAGAGAGGCAGCCAGAATTCTTAATCAGGTATGTGTTCTCTCCTTGATCATCTGACAGTTTCTACTCACATTTCTCTTTCAAGAAATTTAGAAAACTTGCCTTGTTAAGAACATCCTAAAGAAAGGATTCATTTTCCTTACAGTTAACATATAAGTTACATATATACAGTAATGTCTATGACTGTAGTAGCTTTGAATTTCTCCTCACTTTTATTTTCCACAGAATTTATACAAGGAAAGCTGGGAGAAAGAAAAAGCCACTGGTTACCTCTTACCTCCTGACACTGTACAGATCAGTCATGCCAAACGCTCAAATGATGTCCAAAGTGAGGTAATAATTTTTTTTCATCACAAGTGAAAGCAAGTGCCTGGAAGCTTAGAAATGTTAAAGGCCTTGCAAATTCAACAAAAGACGTATAAAGCTTTGCATTAGGGTTAACACCCAGTAGACATTTCATAACCCATGAAATTCACCGTCCTCCAAACAATTCAGATGTTTTTGATATTATGTTTTTTATGAATATCAGTGCTGAAAGGTCAGATTCTCCCTTCCACCTTTAGTTTCTCCAGAAGCAGCCCTTTCAAAATCCACTAAGGTAGATGTCCATATTTTATAAATCTTAAAAAACTGAAGAAATATTATGATTGTAATATATAGCTCTGATTTCACTTTTTGGCATATTATGGAGGCTTCCTTCTGGAAAAACTATAAGATGATATGCATATTGCATTTTAAGCTTTTGCATAATGGATGTTGAAACTATTACACGACTGTTAGTTAACTACTGAACACAGATTTTATCAAAAATGTGATGTAAATACCTTAAATAAAGGTCAACTCTTCAGACAGTCTTAAATAATGTGTTACAAAAACGTGTTTCAAAACTGAGGCTAAATGCATTTATTAGCAAACAATTTCTAGCAAGGCTTTCCTCTTGTGTTGAAAATACTCCTTACTAAAGAGTGGTAGCGTATTAATGTAGAAAATTTTTATATTTTGAAGTGGAAGGACTATACAAAATAACATTACTGTTTGTATCATAATATCTGTGTCTGGTCATGTACGGACAACCTAAGACTGCAATTGACATCTCCCTGTCTTAATAACATGGTCTCATCTATTCTTTTGTTGACATAAACATATCCATTTGCATGTTAAAAAAAGAATAGATATAATCAGTGTTGATTTTTACATATTTTTCCCCTCTTCCATCAGCTTAAGTACAAAGCTGACTATGTCAAACAAAGAGGTCACTATGTTGGAGTTGCCAGTATGAGAGATGATCCGAAACTGGTGTGGTTTGAGCACGCAGGCGAGATCCAGAATGACAGATTGTACAAATCAGATTATCACAAAACAAAGTCCAAAATTCACATCCCTCCGGATATGGTGTCAGTTGTAGCAGCCAAGGAGTGTCAGACCTTGGTCAGTGATATTGACTACCGCCAATACCTGCATGAATGGACATGCCACCCTGACCAGAATGACTGTATTCAGGCAAGGAAGGCCTATGATCTGCAAAGTGATGTAAGTGATTTTATATATATATATCATGTAATTTCCACTTTGTTTGGTCTAAGTGCATTTTTCATATTATATAAGGCTGAATTAAATAATTTATTTTCTTTTTTATAACTTTTTATGATTTAGAATATTTATAAATCTGATTTGGAATGGCTCCGTGGCTGTGGTTGGATTCCTCTGGATTCAGTAGAACATAAGAAGGTTAAGAATGCGCAAGAACTGATAAATAAGGTAAGAGAAAATATTTTAGCAGTTATATGGTTAGCTCTTCTTTCTCATCCACAGTGTTTAAGAAAATATTTCATCTCTTTGCAGAGAGCATATACAAAAGAAGCCCTTGATAACTTTTCCAATTATACCAGTGTTGTTGACACTCCAGACATTGTCTTGGCAAAGATTAACTCTGTCAATCAGAGTGATGTATGTACTTTTTCTTTCCATAAAAACTGTTATATTATTAGAATTAGTAGATGACTTAATTGCTTTTGCTAGTCTATACTGAGTTTAGCTGTATGGATGTATATGTGAGTGTGTGCATATGCATGCTTCATTAATAGACTTTTATTTGGGTAAATAAGTTGTTTAGTAAGAATCTATATAAATGAACAATGCAATATTACTATACAAAATAATTTTACTTTTTTCTGTAGAAGAATATAGGTTGTCCCTTATTTACAGATTATATAGATTTTCCTTATAGTAATTTAAAGTTGAGTCCTGTTCTTGGTGAATAGCAGCTAGTTGTACAATGCTAGTGGAGTTCATGGTGCGGCTGCTAACCTGTAATTGCTGATCAGTATGCATAATTTTACTAGAATAGTGTGCATGTTTTGTGATGTGACATGCTGATGACTTTTGCCTGTGCACCATAGTGGTTGGAATGTACTATACAGTGTTAGTGAAGATACGATAATGTAACAGAAAATAAATGTCTGCTTCTGATAGATGGACTAGTTGGGATAATTTATTTCTACGGTGGAATTCACATAGTATTTCTTTTCTTTTGTAGCTAAAATACAAAGAAACATTTAACCTTGAGAAAGGACAGTACATTGGGTCTGATGACACTCCCGCACTGAACCATGCCAGAGACATGTCCTTACTATACAGTGATGTAAGATTTGATATGTAACTAATTAAAGTTTAGTTTGTTGGTTTTGAAAGCAACAGAATATAGACTGGACTTAAGAATACTGTTCTATTTCTGTTTCTGTTATTAGTCTACTAGGTGGCACTGGGAATGTCATTTAATCTTTGTTTTTCAGTTTTTCCTAGTTTGGATGATTGGATTAAGGATCATTTCTTTCCTTACTGAACTGATCTTAAAGCATTGCTATGGGGTGTTTGGAAGTAGCAGTAGCAGTAGTAGTAGTTACAGTTGTGTGACAAAAACTCTTTATAACTCCATTTAATAGTATCTTCCTAGACTAGTGATGAAGTTTACATTTGCTTTTTGATGAGAAGTACAGGTGATTTACATTATTAAACAGTTATTTATCAGTAGCCTCTCTAATTATAATTGGAAATGTCTATTTTTGAAAATTTAAGTGACTAATTCATATGAGTTGGGGCTGCGTAATCTGGACAGAAAGTCGATATATTTAATCTTTAACAAGATGTGATATATCAGAAAAGTGCCATTGTCACAGTTAATGCTCTTATAGTAAATAAGAGTATTACCTGGAGATTCTTCGTGATTTTGAACGTGATCTATAAAATTATCAATGTCTATTCTATACTACACCTTTAAACAAGAGCTCATATCTACAGTTTGAATATTTTTATTACTCTTCTGGATGAGAAATGTTGAATTCCAGGTCACCATTTCAAGAAAGCAAATTTAGTGAAGAAAACAGAGATCAGTTCAAATTTGTGCTCCAGTACTTTCCTGAGATGAACCGCTTACTCTGATTGCCTTACAGCAATTATATTTTCTAAATGAACATTTTGCATTTACTTTATTGGGATGATTCATGGAATAAAAAACTACTCTATAAAAGTAGTCATATTCCATGTGAGTAAAAATGGCAGAATCAGGTCTCTTGGAAAATATAATGGATTTTTTATCAAAATTTGTATGTGTTTTGTTTGACTAGAAACGTTATAAAAATGCTTGGGAAATCAGCAAGCCCATTGGGTATACTTTGGATGAAAAATACATTCCACTTGTCGGAGCCAAGCATGCAAATTACATAAACAGTGAGGTTAGTATGAATTTTCCATTCCTTTTTTTTTTTCCTATGTCTTGTTAAAATGAACTTTAAAATTTCCACATAAATATTTTGCAGCTTAAATATAAGGAAATATATGAGAAACTGAAGGGCCATTACCTGGCTGGGAAGGAGATTGGTGATTTCCCCAGCGTCATTCATTCACTAGCATTCCAGAAAATAAGGAGCGCGGTAAGGAGAGAATTAGTCTTGCTATAATATTTTCCATTTTCCTTATTTTAGTGTGACTCTGATACTAAGCATAAGTAATGCCACGCTTATGAATGTCAGTAATAGTATTTTCAATATGCTTATGTTTCCTGAATGGTTGTTTTGTATGTGGGGTGAATAATTTAACTTGAAACGATTTAAAAGATTAAGAAGGAATTTGTTTAGCTATTAGACATACTAGAATAGGAGAAAACATCTTTTTTCTATTTCAATTTAAGAATCTGAGCAGCAAGAAATACTACCCAATTTGGGATACTTTTGCTGTAGAAAAAAAATAAATTTTGAATTGAAATAGGAATTTAAGAACTGGGAAAGTAAATGTACATTTGGTGTTTTGTTATTATCACCACTGCACATATAACATGCCATGCAGGGCATAAAGTTAATATAATCCCAAATATTCTGTCTTCCTTTGGATGGGGAGATGTAACTAGATTATAAACATGTTTGTATCATATGCCTTTATTTTTATCTTGAAGTCTTGTTAATTTTCACACCCCCTGTTAAATCTGCAATTGAAGAAGATTGTTCTTGTCCTTCTAGCACCTCATAAAAATAAATAGTGATTAATATCTAAGTTAAGATTTCATCCTACTGAATCTCATGGGAGTTTAGCCACTAAGTCCAGAAAGCATGCCTCAGATTATGCTATTACCTGTAGCCTATTGGATTCAAAATTATACAGAAAAACACTATTCACTCTTCTCACCTTCTCCTCAATCTTTCCTTCTTAGTTGGCATACAGGAAGAATTATGAAGACACCAAAGCAAATGTCCATATTCCAAGTGACATGATGAATCATGTGCTAGCTAAGAAATGCCAGTATATCCTTAGTGATCTTGAATACCGAACTTACTTCCATCAGTGGAATTGTTCACCTGAAGAAAATGATGTTATTCAAGCCAGAAGGGCCCAGGAAATTTTGAGTGATGTATGTATTTCACTTATTTATTTGACATTTTAGTAACCTTTTATACCATTTTTTGAGGTATTTAAATATGAAATGCTTTCACATATTTCTGTAGTATTTAAACATTAAATTAATAACCATGTTCTTAGATTGCTTTGTGGCATAGTACCAAAGATTACATTTTTACAGTTTTCTTTGGGACATTTTAATGGTCTAGTTACTTATCACTCACTTGTAAATTGGAAAAACTTAAAAAGTTAAAATTTGCAAAACCTTCCCAAAGTTCACTGTTTTGGCTGTTTGAGACTGTGTAGAAAGCTTACCATCTGGCACATGCAGAGAAGGGATGTGGATGTACCATGGTACAGTCAGAACGTTGCTGCACTGCAGTGATCACTGTGTAATTTGCACAGGATCCAGGACAGCATGAAGGACAGCAGACAGCCAGAAGTCTTTTCCAGACTCCTGGAAAATGTCATTCTTTTGGGGTTGTATCAGTCCACAAAGTCTAAGCTAAGTGACTGGTGCACTGGACCATGATATTTGAATTTCATATTACGTAGTCAACACTAACTCAACTTGAGTCAGAAAAACCTTCCTAATAAAATTTAATGATGTGTTAATTGCCTGGCTTATTAGTATGATGTATAACTTGGCTTACTTTCCCTTGCAAATCCTGTGGGTAAAAACCATTCAGGCAAACTGTGAGATGGGCTAGTATTGTCTGTGCTCACATTTAAACTTCCAAATAGATTGTAATTACTGAATGAGCCTGCGCTGTGGTGCATTGAGTTTGTACAAGTGGCAAATGCTGAGTATAGAGAAGAAATAATAATACTTTCTTCAAGCAGAGGGCAAATTTCTTCCTAATTAATAAAGTGTTGTTTTTTTTTTTTCCCATGTAGGTGGTGTATAAGGATGACTTAAATTGGCTGAAGGGACTTGGATGCTACGTCTGGGATACTCCACAAATCCTGCATGCTAAAAAATCGTATGACCTCCAGAGCCAAGTAAGCACGATTTCCTCAAATAAGTAGATATATATAAGATTTTTTTTCCGTTTATGATTCACTGGGACTGACACCTATCCTAGTCCAAAGCAGAATGAAGTAATTCCTATTAAATCTGAAATATTTTTTCTAATTATTATAATACAGCCTTTCAGTTTAGTCTGTGGAGGCATGATAATTTTCGTTATTGAAGGAACAGAAAAACTGGGAGAATGGAAGGACTGCAGAGCTGTGTTGTTTTTTTTTTAACAGTGAGAAGATAGCACTTTGTCTTTCTGTGTACAGCTCTGTGCACAAGATAGCTCGGTTAAGATATTTATGTTGGGAGAATAGTCTGTTGCCTTGCTGATTGTTCTCTTAGACTACTACATGCTGTACAATGGTATGCAATTTTCATTATTCCTTAGTTCATAATTGCTGTATTTCTATATAGAAGTATTTCTTCTATATGGCCTGTCACTTTTAAAGTTGGTGTTAATAGGACTGTAATCTTGGGCTTCAGTTGTCCAGAACTGATTTTAAAGGAAGCTGGCAGGGAACTTCTTGGTCATTTTCAGCATTATTATTATTTTTTTTTCTGTTTCCTTAGATAAAATATACAGCTGCAGGAAAAGAAAATTTTCAGAACTTCGGTGTTGTTACTGATACACCAGTCTATGTGACTGCAGTGCAGAGCGGTATAAATGCCAGTGATGTGAGTCTTCCCACTTTGTCTACTGAGGCTTTTCCCCATGCTCCTTCTGAGAATTGAAACAAGTTCACTAAATCTATCTTCCATCTAACAGGTGAAATACAAACAAGATTACCATAAAACTAAGGACAAGTATACAACTGTGACTGAAACGGTGGATTCTGAAAGAGTTCAAAACTTGAAACATCTTTTTAGCAATGTAAGTGTTTCTACATTTTTTTTTTTCTCTTGAGGTGCTACTCTGTGGGATTTTGTTTTATTTTGTTTGTTCACTCTGTTTGAAGATAAGCTTCCGAATATAGAACTTACCAAAGTCAGTGATAGCCCTCTGCATAGCCTGAGTATGGGGAAGATACTGCATTTCAGGCAGAGGTCATATTTTCTATCTGTAGTTCCAGTCTTGTCAAAATACATGCATTAATAAATGGATTCCATAAAGAAAATTGCACCTGAACCAAATAGAGCTCTTGTGTGAGAATGGACAAGACTAGTTAGAAAGCATTTTGTCACGTTTTATGTGTGCTATCAAGATTAAACTACTATACTAGTTTATTTTATATTAAATAATAGTTAAGGTGTATAAGTGAAAACAGAAGGGCTATAGATTTTTACTGGACATTGGTTATTACCCAGGAAAATTTTTCCACTCACAGAGACTTTCTATTTCCCCACAGAATCTTTACAAGGAAGCCTGGGACAAAGTGAAAGCTACTAGCTATATAATGCCCTCTGATGCTGTTTCCCTAGCACGTGCAAAAGAACTGAAACATAATGCTAGTATTGTAAGTGAATAAAATACTTTGATTTTTTAATCAGATCATCAATTCTAGCAATGAAATCCTTCATGTCTTGCATATTCTACAGTTAACAAAGATTTTTAAAATTGTCTTAGAATCATAGAATCTTCTGCTTTTAGTTTAGATGTATTTCTGTGGATAATCACTTTTCTGTGATAATAATTTGGATAACAGTTAGATAGTCCTTTGCTGCTTCTTTTAATGGAAATAAATGTTACATTTTATAGTAATAGAAACAGCTTCTTGAAAATTTCTGGTTAGTTCTTCTTTAGCCTAAATTGCACAAGCATCCAGGTCAGAAAAACACCAATTGTTATATATCTTTAAATTATGCTTTACTGACTATAGAAGAAAATAATCTGATGCTTTAGTGAACAGAGGCTAATGAGATCACTCTCTTCATGGATATCTTTAAAGGAAAGAGCTGGAACAATAAATAAATTGTTTATTCCATCTATTTATTTAAAAGTCTTCTAGCCAGATGTCATTAGTTTTACAATAGTTACAATGCACTTTCTTCGCAGCTGAAAATGAAGTAGAAAACCAAGATCCTGCTTTCAGTGCTTTCTTTTCTTTTCAGACTCAACTAAATAATTTGCTTACTGATTAATTTGGTTCCAAAAATACAGTTGTCTCATTGGAGTCTGTTATTTGTTGCCTTTCTTTGCATCTGCTTAGGTAAAATACCGAGAAGAATATGATAAGTTTAAAGCACTGTACACGATACCCAGGGGTGTTGAGGATGATCCCAATACAGCAAGGTGCCTTAGAGTTGGAAAACTTAATATTGATGTAAGTATTGATTTCAAATGTGTGTTTTCCTGATAAAACTGTACTTATCTCAGAAGAGGCTACTCAAAGAATCTGCATAGGTATCTCATTTCAATTTGCATTTGGCAATGTTCAGTATTTGCTAAATACGATAATAAACCTACAAATGTCTTTTCAAGCTTCTGCATCAACTGTTAAATTGTCTTCAATACTAAACCTTTAGTGCAATATGTTTATGTTTAAAATGGGGCACTACCTAGTCTACCTCCTTTTAACCCAAGTGCAATGAAAATTTGAGAAATCATTTTATTACCCTGTTAATTATTAGGATAGGCGGAAGGTTCCTTACCTGAAAATTTTTAGAGCAGGCAAGATAGAAATTTTAGTTATAGTCAAAGTGATTGGTCTCCAGCTAACATTCCATGAAATGTCACTAATTTTGCTTCAAATTTATCAACAGTTAATGCTTCGGGCTATTTGTCAGCATTGATGTAATGTACTGTTTTGACTCTGCAGCGTCTGTACAAGGAAACCTATGAAAAGAATAAAGCGAAAGTACACATTATTCCAGACATGGTAGACATAATTTCTGCTAAGGATGCACAGAAGAAAATCAGTGAAATTGATTACCGCACACATCTCCATGAATGGATCTGTCTACCGGATCTTCAAGTCAATGCTCATGTTCGAAAAGTAACTGATCAAGTCAGTGATGTAAGTTCACAAATAATTTGTTCGTGCATCACTTTTTAAAAGGATTCTTTCATTTCTGCTCTGTTAGTGGGAACGATTTTGCAAAAACTTAGTTGGAGCACTCTGAGGTTTCCACTTGTCTCTGTTGTATTAGGCACTACTAAACAGCATCTGTATCATGTTTTTGTAATACTTGGCCGTCAGTCTGTGATTGAGATGCAGCTAAGCATGCATAATTTCAGTGTTATCAGTATAGGCATTGGGCCATAACATTACAGTTCTACCAGTTCAGCCATCCTTGTCTGTAAATTACCCTTTATTATATGGTTGCATAAGGTGTGGGAACGGTAGAAGTTTGAGAGAGAATGCAAAGCTTCCACACGCTTGCCTTGCTTAGTTCAGTCCAGGAGCAGGTCAGTGATGTATCAATAAATCATTGCGCAGTAGGATATGCAAATAGTTTTTTTTTTAATTACTGTTTTATTTTTTTTTAATTCACTGGCCAAAATGAAGCTGTGAAGAAAAATGGGTTCCATTCCAAAAGGATTTTTTTCTTTATTTTCTCAAAACAAAAAAGGTCAAAATAAGAGAAACCTGACTTGCCATCATTTGACAATTGTGTTTCAGACTGACTTAGCAATAACAGATTAGGTCACCAGTGGAAGTCTTACAGATTGCTTCTTTGCTCTGATATCTTAGGTGGTATACAAGGATGATCTTAACTGGCTGAAAGGCATTGGCTGCTTTGTTTGGGACACTCCTGAGATCCTCCATGCCAAACATGCCTACGACCTTCGCAGTGATGTGAGTCTGAACTGGTTCTACTTACTATTTTTCAAACCATTGTATTAACAGGATAGAATAGCTTTATTCTAATCCAGATATTGTCTGGAAAATGTTATATATCCTTCTCTACTGAAATATTCATATATGGCTAGTCACTAGTGGGCGTTCCCCCAGGCTCCATTCTGGGGCCAATTCTCTTTAATGTTTTTATAAATGACTTGGATGAAGGACTCAAATGTATACTAAGTAAGTTTGCAGACTGAACTGGGAGGAAATGTTGACTCCCTCAAGGGTAGAGAGGCCTTGCAGAGAGGTCTTGACAAAGATCTAACTAGAGGGCTGAGCAATGACCAACATGAAGTTTAACAACAGAGNTATTAAAGAGTGTCCAAAGGAGGGCTACGAAGATGGTGAAGGGTCTAGAGGGCAAGACATGCGAGGAGTGGCTGAGGCCCCTTGGTTTGTTCCGCATAGGGAAGAGGAGACTGAGGGGAGACCACGTGGCATTCTACAGCTTCCTCATGAGGGGGAGCGCACGGTCAGGCACTGATCTCTTCTCTCTGGTGACCCGAAAAAAAAGACATGAGAAAATGACCCGAGAAATAAGACCCGAGAAAATGGCATGAAGCTGTGTCAGGGGAGGATCAGGTTGGACATTAGGAAAAGGTTCTTCACCACGAGGGTGGTTGGGCACTGGAACAGACTCCCCAGGGAAGTGGTCATGGCACCAAGCCTGACAGAGTTCAAGAAATGTCTGGAGAATGCTCTCAGAAATATGGTTTGATTTTTGGGGGGTCCTGTGTGGAAGCAGGAGTCGGACCTGATGATCCTTGTGGGTCCCTTCCAACTTGGGATATTCCAAGATTCTATGATTCTATGGCTATTTAAACTTTGCTCATCTGGAAGAAGTGGATATTGTCAGGTTACTCCCCATTCAGGAAAGCATTAAACATATGTTTAAATACATGCCTTCTCTGAAAAGTGCTTGGAAAGAGTAATTCTTCATTCAGAGCCCTTAAAGTGAAACAGAAACAATGCAGAATTTATATTTTAAAGAGGGTGTTTTGATGTTAGGTTTATGATCTCTTTTTCTTCTGACATCCTTATTTTTGGATTAAGCCATTAAAATGGGATAATAATCATTACACTTTGCCAGAATGTATGTCCCCTTGTAGTGGTTTTACCCTGCCGGGCAGCTGAACTCCACCACAGCCGCTCTCTCACTCCCCCTCCTCAAAGAAGAGGAGGAGAAGAAAGTATGATGTAAGGAAACAGGGTCTCTCGCAGGCTGAGATAAGGGTAGTTTTAATTAAAGAGAAAAAAAGGAAAGAACAAGCGAAGGCCGCGCGGAAGCACAGAGGGGAAAGGGGAAAAAATTATTCTCTACTTCCCCATCAGCGAGCGGTGTTCGGCCACGTCTTGGGAAGCAGGGCCTTAATACGCGTAGCGGTTGTTCGGGAGGACAGACGTCTTCACAACGAGAGCCCCCCCTTCTCCTTCCCTTTCCCAGCTTTTATTGCTGAGTGTGACATCACATGGTATGGAATATCCCTTTGGTCGGTTTAGGTCAGCTGCCCTGGCCATGTCCCCTCCCCACTTCTTGCCCACCCCCCACCTACTGGCTTTGGGGGCTCTGGAGAGAGTCCTGGTGCTGTGCCAGCACTGCTCGGCAGTAGCCAAAACAGTGGTGTGATCCCAGCGCTGTTCTAGCTACAAGTACAGAGTACAATGCTATATGGGCTGCTGTAGGGAAAGTTAACTCTATCCCAGCCAGACCCAGTACACCCCTCAGTTCTGTATCAGAAGTAGTTTGAATAGTCATCATATGGTGCATATGCATATTCTATTGACATTTCCCACTGGTCATTGATGGGAGTGCTGTAACTGTTCTTATGTAGTCAGGTACCATGTTCATTTATTCAGCCATAATTTCAGTATACTTTCTATTTAAATGCTGTCTCACTAGTATAATAATAAAGTAATAAAATAAATAGTAAATATAGTAAACATAATAATATAATAAATTCAATTAACAATGACTAGTCTTACAAATTAGAGCTCTTGGCTTTCTCTCTGCAGATTAAGTACAAATCTAAGGCAGAAAAAATGAAGAATGACTATACTGTGGTCATGGACACTCCTGTCTACGTCCAGAATGTCCTCAGTGGCTTGAATTTAAGTGAAGTAAGTGTTTCACCTCCAATATTGCATATGCCATTCCCTCACAAATTCTAGAAATGTGACTTTTAATGTATTTAATCATTTAATTATTTCAATGGTAGTTATCTACATCTCATTGCCTATGCCTTTATTAAGATATCACTAAATATCTCATCACTAAAACACAATCACTAAAATCATTAATTGCCCGAATCCCCAGAAAATTCATCCATTTTTTAGGAGATATTCCCATGTGTATGCAAACAATACTTACTATGACAAAACATCTCTATTATGACTCTCTTCTAATTACTTCTTCTTTTTCTCAGGCCGTCTATCGTGGTGAATATATGCATAATGTTAAAGGCAAAATGATTCCTACCGATAAAACAGTGGATTTAGAGCGTGCATATCATGCAAACAAAATACAGAGTGAAGTAAGTATAAAAATTTTGTTTTTTAACAGGATGCCAAAAACAGTGGCCACATTTTTCTCCTGTGTGTTTGATGCATGTTCATTTTTCCTCTAGATCTTTCTTTTTTGCAAGTCCACAATTCTCTCTGATAGGCAAAACACAAATTCTTTAAAAGTTGGTCTTTCTTTAGCTCTTCAGATAAAGAAGCTGGATTTCACTGCTGTAGAATTGAAGTGGGAAAATGTCCTTATTTAATCTGCGAGTATGCATTGTAATACATATATGAGGGAAATCTTTTGGTGATTGTATATAAGAGTTTTCCTGTATAGCTAATGAATACTCTCAAATATTGCACACAGATGTCTCAAACACCTTCTCTCTCTCTCTCTCCTTCTCCCCACCACCTTGCAGAATTTGTATCGCTGGGCTGGTGTGAAAGCTCTTCCTACTGGATACAGTCTTCCTACAGATATCCCCAGCTTTCAGCATGCTAAACATGTCCAATACATTGGCAGTGACGTAAGTAATGTACTGAGTCCTTCTACAGCATGAGTCCTAAGGGAATATTTGGTGCCCATTTTCTAGGAGTACACAACTGTTGAGGCAGCTATTTCTCAGATATGAGATTGGTTGTCAGAGAGCATGAGAGTTCCCTGTATATGCCTGAGCCAGGAACTGATGGTGACCATGACACAGGCCATGACCTCATCAGTGTGAAGTCCCACTAAGTAGGGTAGGCAGAGCAGGGTTCTGATGACAGGTTGCATCAACAGTTTCAGACAAGGTGAGGGCCAAGCTCCTACCGGTTGGGTCCAGTCAGGAGCTGCGGGAGATAGGGCAGAAACTGGAGATAAGCTACCTACAACATAGGTCCAAGGTAAATCCAAGAGAGAGGGCTAGAAACAGGGCGACAAACAGGGGGCTGGAGACAAGCTACCTGTAATTTAGGACCAGTGGCCATCCAGGAAATGAGGACAGAAGCAGGGCTGAAGACAGATGCATCTACAGCATAGCTCAGGCAAGGACTGACATCCCGGGTGTGGCTAGTCAGGACAATAAATTCTTACTAGTGCATTCAGGCCCCAACACTGATAATGTTTACCTTAACAGAATTTAAATGTTACTGAACTCCATAACTATCTGAAGCAATTACTATCAAAATAAAAGTTTCCTCAGGCAGATGCAGATGCCTTATTAGGTGCAAGAGAAATTTAAAATGTTACTAATCTTGGGCCACATTATAGAGGTAAAAATGCTGATGATACCTAGTGTATTTAGCTCTGATGTAGCTAAATCTCACTTGACTTCTCTAAAAATCTGTTTCTAAAAATCTGCTTACTGTCAGAACTGCAGTGTCAGTAGAAGCACAAGTAAATTTAGTTTCTGTATGTTTTTGTTCTATCTAAAAGTTTTTGTTTCCACTTTATAGCTGAAATATAAAGAAGCCTATGAACATATGAAAGCTAAAGGCTATACCCTGGGACCTAAAGATGTTGGGTTTGAAAATGTGAAGAAAGTGAATCAAGTCATTAATGAGGTACAGGAAACATATGTATTTGTTTTCATTTGTATTTGTAGTGCCCAAAATATGAGGGATGAGAATACATTGACTGGCAATATTGTAGGATCCCTGTTCATTGAGGTTTTTAAGAACAGGTTAGACAAATATCCATCAAGAAAGTAAAGGAACCATTGATTCAGCCTTGGAGTTGGGCAGCATGACTTTTTAAGGTTCTTTCTAACTCTAACTTTATGTAGTCCTGTAAAACTGTTACCATCATATGTAGTCACTTGCAGCCTAATTTTATTAGGCATTCTGCTGCTATTTGATTAAAGATGCACAGAAATTATTGCGTCTTTATGACATTGAGTCTGTATAGGTTTATATATATGTACTCAATTCTATGATCATTGACTTTAATAGGCTGAAATGTTATGTATTATGTAAAAAATATGTATTTACATATTTGTAGAATTAGAGTCTTAGATTCTCCATATGTTAGAGATGCTGCTATCAAAAACATGTGGAAAATCTTTGCCTGGTTAGAAGATAGTATGTTTGCTCCCATTTTTCCAGTAGTTCTGCAATACTTAGCAAAACAGCTGGCCTAAAAAGACAAGTACTTATACTCTGCCAGACTTTTTGCCATTTTAAGTTTTTAACGTGTAGAATCCTGTCTCCTTTGATACAGAGGTTGTATCGAGCAACATACCATAAGTACAAGGACAAGATTCATACCACTCCAGACACACCAGAAATCCGTCAAGTCAGAGCAACACAGGAAGCTGTCAGTGATGTATGTGTCTTTCTAACAGAAAAATAGAAGAGATTTGGAATGTTCAGCATGATCAAACATGTGAAATGCTATTTTTTCTTTTTCTTTCAGTTGATCTACAAGTCAGATTTCTTTAAGCTGCAGGGACACTTGATTTCCTTGCCATATACTCCTCAGGTGTTGCACTGCCGCTATGTTGGAGACATCACAAGTGATGTAAGCAACTTCTATTAAGATACCTGGTATTTGAGTACAGCAGGCCTACTACTTTTATACTGAAAGTGGAATTTGGCTTATCACCTGCATTCTATTCTGTAATAGATAAATGCTTTGTAAGTGTGTTTAAGGACTGATTAATGAACTTATCCCAAAAATTAACATTCAGTTTTTCTTTTTCTAATTTCCTCATAGCTTAAATACAAAGAGGATCTGAAGTGGTTGAAGGGCTTGGGTTGCTTCCTATACGACACTCCTGATATGGTCCGTGCTCGTCAGCTTCGTAAGCTTTGGGTAAGATTTTTCTTCAGAAAAGCATATATAACAACACTAGATTTATTGAGATGCATGCTATGTACTTCCACGAAATAAAATACATGACAATGAGTAAAGACCTATGACAGCATGACTTGCCATTCATCTAGTTATGTTTCGAAGTGTTGTTATGGTGTAAAATTTTCATTGCTACCAAGAATAATAAAAGCTTCCTAAGTGATACTGCCTTTATTTTTCAGTCTAATTACATATACACTGATACGGCAAAGAAGATGCGGGATAAATACAGTGTGGTATTGGATACTCCTGGATACAGGGCGGTTCAGGAACTAAAAACCCATTTGAGTGAAGTAAGTTCTATATTACTTTCGTCCATCTTTGGTAGCTATAATTAAGTAAAGCTCAGATTTTCTCACGTTTTTTTCAGAAATATGTGAGATACTATAATTGCAAAGCTGTGATTGTTCATCTGCTAAATGAATATATGTAACATAAGAAATAATTCACACACCTGTCTTTTTCTAGCTGGTTTACAGAGCTGCAGGCAAGGAGCTGAAGACAAAATACACTTCCATCCTTGATACACCTGACTTCTTAAGAGCCAAGCAAGGACAAAAAATACAGAGCCAGGTGAAAAATTTGTGCTGACTGTTTTCCATCAGGGGATCCCTCTTAATATTCTCTTAAAGTACAGCAAAATCTTTCCAGGTCATTTCAAAGCAATATCGAATTCCTAGAGAGTACTTGTAAAAATGACCATTGTTCATTTTTAAGTGGCTGTGAATTTTCTTGTTGGCCATGACTCTATAATGGACATGTCCAGCTTTGTCCATCTGAAATAGACCACTGAACTGTGTTACAGTTGTGTTCAAACTCTCTGAAACTCTGACTTTGTCAGAGGAATAAATACTTTTATCCATCTATCATTTACTCATTATCATTTCTTTATTCATATAGCACTTTAATACCTGCATTATAGTACAAAACGATGTTACCCACCAGAGAAAAACAGACTCTTTGGATGCTTTTATCTAAAGCTAGGTGTGGATGTAGGGCAGAGAGGTCATTAATGTCACATGCATTTGACTTCTGGGTTTGTGAGCATGTTACTGGCATTTACAGAACATTGGGAGTACTAGTAGAGAAAGATAAACTGAGATAATATGGAAGGTGAAAGGGCACAGTATTTTCTCCTGGGGTAAATTGGGTGGTTATCTATCCACTGTGAACTTACAATCATTTTTCAGGATGATAAAATAAAACTTACTTGAAATGTATTATTTTTGATTCTTTTTGTCTTGCTGCAGTACTTGTATGTGGAGCTTGCCACGAAAGAGAGACCTTACCACCATGCTGGCGGTCAGACTCCAGCCTTCACACATGCTAAGCATGTAAAGGACATGGTCAGTGAGGTAAGATGTTTGGTCTTTTGTTTGGTACCACTATGCTGAACTGTTTTGAAGTTTCATTTCTGATGTTAGTGACAGGTTCAAGGCTCAAACCTGTTTACCCTTTATTTGGTATTGTGTCTCTTACACTGAAGTTCCACATTTCCGTTATAAGTTGTGGTGAATGAGTACACATTTCTTATACAGTTAAGTATTTTACAAGACACCTGCTTCTAAATACTTATTTGCAGAATATGTGGCAGATTGGCTGCAAGATCTTGAACACCTTGAAAGAGCTGAACAGCTGAGCTTTTTTCCCAATGTTTTGACAGAAGAGCTTTGCAAGAAAGACTTTGTGCACTCAGTGTAGCACCTCCAGGTGTTAACATAATACCAGTTTAACAAATGCTTCTAAGACTAAAGATGTGACTTCTCCCTTTTGCTGTCTCTCCTAGACAAAGTATAAAACCCAGTATGAGAAGATGAAGGACAAATACACGCCTGTCCCTGACACACCAGTCTTGATCAGAGCCAAGAGAGCGTACCTGAATGCCAGTGATGTATGTAGTCCACGAACACTTTCTCTGCTACTTTTTCTTGTTTTCTTCAGAAAAGAGCATAAGAAAGGATCAATGGTGAACAACTATGCAAAGCATAGAATATCTCAGTGTGGCTCATAAACTATGTCACCCCTTTTCTGTTTATATTTCCATTTTATATTACAGAGATTGTTTTCACTTGATGTCACTGTAATGCTTTCTTTCATTTATTGTAATTCATTTTCATTTTCCATTGCACTGAAGTGTTGACTTAAAACAAAGAAAAAATAGATTTAAAATAATTTGTGTACACATGAAATTGCCAAATAGTGCAGACTAGAGTGAAATGATTGATGCTGGAGCCAGAATAGAATACCTTTTTATCAGGTATTTTCTTCTCAGTTTGGTTTTAGGAGTTGACTTGCATGTCACTGACAACTTGCTAATTTTTTAATACAGAAGTAAATTAGAGAGAAAAAATGGGAAAAAAAAAAAGAGAAAAAAAAAAGAGCTGCTGCACATGAGGATTTTAAGGCAAAATTGATCTTTCCTTCATGTGTGTAATAGTGATTTGTGATTTACAGCAATGGCTAAGAGTACTCTACTCATTAGTGAGATCTTTGCTATATATTTCTGATTGCGCATTGCCCATCTACCCTGGGAAATCCTGAAAGAAAATGTGCTAGCCTGGTGTTTTGTTAGTGATTTTTCTTACAGCTCTCTTAGGAGTGATTATTAAGTGATTCAAAAGAGCATCCCAGTTCTTTGCACATCTGAATTTCTGCTCTGAGAAAGTCTTTCTCCTAAGACCAGAATGGTCTTCCTGCTTTCTTCTAGACCAGGACATGGAAGAAGGGATGAGTAGGTTTTTTTCATGCCAAAAGCAGCACTTGCATTGTTTTAGAGAGTAAATACTGTAATACATGGATGTTTTTTCCTCAGTCTTCAGTCTGAAAGTGAATAGGATGAAGTCTTGCGTTGGATGTGCCAACTCCTTTTCTCTCTAATTTTCATCACAAGTCTCTGTCAAATTGTAATTGATTTTGGACAGTTGAATCTTCTTGAAATTCCTTAGGACTTACATTAGGATATTGGAAAGCAACATACCCCTTTATGTCATTCCTAAGATATAGGATATTTAATTAAAATTATTCCTGACAGATAAATATAATATTATTTTTCTTACCAGTTGCGCTACAAAGAAACCTTTGAGAATACTAAGGGGAAATACCACACAGTGAAAGATGCTTTGGATATTGTCTATCATCGAAAGGTCACTGATGACATTAGCAGTGTATGTATATAAGATTTTCATTCCTAATTGATGTTTGTCATTTAATAACCTATAACATGCCATTTATGCTATTACTCTATTTGACTGTGTGAAATAATTAGAAAAATATGATCCGTACTATTAATATTAATTTATTTCCTTCTTTCGAAGATTATACACTTGCTTGCCTTTGGTCTTAAAAAGGTGAATGCAAGTAAATCTCATTTCCACTGTTTTAGTTCTGATGTTTCAGAAAAAAGAACATCTTAAAATTGCATGAGCTGGAGCGTTCTGTTCTCAAATTCTTTTTCTTCATTCTCCAATTTTCTTTGAAGGTGAAATATAAGGAAAACTATATGAGCCAGCTAGGAATCTGGAGATCAATCCCAGACCGACCAGAACATTTCCATCATCGTGCAGTCACAGATGCTATTAGTGATGTGAGTTCAAATAGTTCCTGGATGTGAGAGGTTGAAACTTTATATGTAGGTTTCCAAAATGAAAACCAAGTCTTATTATTTGAGAAAGTGAAGGCAGCTTTTACTTCTTTTCTAAAGGTTAAATACAAGGAAGACTTATCATGGCTCAGAGGCATCGGCTGTTATGCATGGGATACTCCAGATTTGGCTCTGGCAGAAAAGAATAAAGTGCTCTACAGTGGGGTAAGTAAAACAGTCTGAATTTTTGCTAAACGTTTTTTTGATGTTTGCTTATATTGTAGTTAAATTTCTCTCAGGAGAATCCATTTCTGACCTAGATGTTGATATGAATCTGTCATGGTAGAATTTAAGACATGACATCTAAAATTTCAGTTCTTACTATAAAAGAAAAGAGAGGCAAAAAAATCTTTTACTTATCCCCTCTGTTCCTTGTAAAGATACCTGTTCCATAGTAATTTTTCTAGTGATTCTAAGTCTAGCTTTAAAATTATAAAGATTTGAATCTCCCATTGTTTTCTTGATATGATAGCTCCATTTACAGCTATTTTGCCCTAAAATATTTTTTGCTTGTAGATAAGGTAAACACACACATGCAATAATTCTTCTATGTTTTTACTGCAGATAGTTTCTAATATTATATATTTTCGTTGTCTTACCGAACTTTGAATTAACTTTGGAATATATTGTTTTTTGGTGTTTTTTCTTTTTTCTCCAGTTTAAGTACAAGGAGATATTTGAAAAGACTAAGTCTCATTTTAACTATGTAGCTGACTCTCCAATTAACGAGCATTTTAAACATGCAACTCAGTTGATGGATGGGGTAAGTGTTAATCTGTAGAGTCTCATACTGAAGTAACAAGTATGTGTATGTTAATACCGAGTCAAAGGTTGATCTTCCTTATGAAATTGTAAGTAAATAAAAATGGATTGAGAACTAAAGATGTCTTAAGGTCAGACTGAAATAAAGAAATACAAGGTTGTTCCTGTGATCTGCCTGAGTATTAGCACAGAGCAGGTTTACAGTGACTAAGAAGTGAAATTTTGACCCCTGTTCCATTTTTGAAATTGCTAAAGGAAACTTCTCCTTCGCTGACCAGTAAATAACTGCTAGCTTAAATAATGCTCTCTTTTACCTAGAACAGGTAATACCTTAATACACTTACTAACAAGTAGGCAATGTAATATGATGTCTGATGAGAAAGCATAAAATACCAAGATGTGATAGTCTAAATATACACTGCTTTAATGAAAAGCATCAGAGTGATTTGTATGCCAACTCTAAGCTGATAAGGATTCACGCAGAACACATGGATTTTCAAAGGTCTTTGTCCCATGGGTGTTTAGCACTACTTCTAGTGACTCCTTGGTGATCTTAATCTTTCACCTAGGGGCATTCATTACCCTTTGATAATATATTTGTAGTATTATAGAATCATAGAATATCCTGAGTTGGAAGGGACCCACAAGGATCATTGAGTCCAACTCCTGGCTCCTCACAGGACCAACCAAAAATCAAACCACATGACGTGTTTATGAGAGACATATATTGTGTTTATTGTTTCTTTAGCACTACAGGGAGTGTAGAATGTAGAGTGGGAGAATTCAAGGCAGAATATCTGAAATAAAACTGAGCTATGATAACTTTGGGCATAATACTATCTTCCTAGCACTGATTCCGTTTTGTTCAATGTTTCAAGAAAGCAGTTGTGATTCTCTCTATACCTTCTTCACATTACGATCAACAATCAGTTTTTACTCAACCTGTTCTAGATAAAAGAAAAACTGGTCCATCACAGATACCATTCCAGTACCATTGCTATAATTTCATGCTCAATTTGATAAGCAATGAGCCAGAATTTGTTATGGAAGATTGTTAATATTCAGTCTTGTTATTGTTCAGTAGAGCAAATAAGGAAAAATTTAATATGATAAACATAGATGAGAAAACAATTTAGCAAGTGGGGCCCCATACACTGAAATGAACTTGCTTAAATGTCTTCTGTTATGAGTGATGTTTTCGTGATGAAGGATTATAGTTTTCACTTACAAAAAGTCTGATGATAATATAACATCGTATTTTACCCTTGCATCTTGTTGTGCTCTCTTTGTACGCAAATCAAGAATTTAGTTCCACACAGAATTGCTTCAGCAGTTCTTTTTCATGAATAAAGTAAGTTATAAAATGGCTTATTGAAGAGTGGCAGGAATAGGATGTAGGTGTCCTTAAATTGTAAATTAGGCCTTCCAGTGGAAGTTTAGAAATGCATATATTATCTGGACATATCTATTTTTTTGTGTGTGTGTTTTGTTTGTTTGTTTGTTTTTAATATGTTTTTCTATTTTGGATATGAACATCAATCCCAGCCTTTAAATATTTCATATAAAGAGGTTTAAATGATTAGAACTGTGATCTCAGGATCTCTTTGTGTCTTCACTCTCTTCTTTTAATTTGTTACAATATATTATGCTATTCTGAGCAGAAATTATATAAAGCTGCCTATGAGAAGCTCAAAGATAGGTACAGCGTTATTGTGGATGATCCTAGGAATCTCCTGGCCAAGTGGGGGACTACACTGAGCAGTCAGGTATTGTAGGAGCACTCGCCAGTGCTGCCAGAAAGTGCCTGGTTCACTCACAGCTACTCTGTCTGTGTGAAATGTCTACAGCTGGCAGTATCAGAAGTTTTGCCTGTGATATTGTGATGTTTTAGTTCAGATCAGACAGTCTTTGTTTTGCCACCCAAAAAGAGTTATGACTTTTTGAGTGAGCTCATCTATGCTGTATGTACTTTCATGTATTGTGCATCAATTGACATCATCTTCTATTAATTTCTGATCTAATACCTATTGAAGCCATTGGAGAGATTTTAAAAAATGCATGTTGTACCATGCATTTATTTATTAGCTCTCTTTCAATGACTTTCACAAATATTATCTTCTTACTCATTTCTATATAAAGCAGCAGTGGCATATGTGATTTTTGAGTGCCCTTGCCTTTATCTATAATTTACTCTGATCTCCCCCAAAATACTTTCATAATTTCCTTGATAGGATAATATTGAAATCTTTCAATATATACTCTTGACATTCTTTATTATATGGATGTAAATTGTATGCACATCTGAATGAGTACATATAGTACTTTGCCTAAATCTCTCGACTCTCAAAGTGTCTGGGATCTAGAGCTGTGTTATTGTTTGTTTATGGTGTTCACAAGTCTCTTTTGTACTTCGTTGCCATTTGCATGAACAGAAAAAATATAAATCCTTTGCCAAGATGCTCCTGCAACATGGATGTAATGAAATTCTGAGGCCAGATATGCTGACAGCACTCTACAACACATACTTATGGAGCCAGGTAATACGAAGAACTGCTGCTGTAGGAGACATTATTGATACAATTTAGTTGTTTGGATTTTTAATATTTATTGCTAATGAGTTCTTTAAGTAGCCACATATATCAGACTCCAAAGTTTGTCCATGTGCTTAATGCTGGCTATGATAAAATAGTTTTGAAAACAGGCTATCTGAAAAAACATTTACTGTGATTTGAACTTCACCCAGCTCAGGCTGATCTTGCCTCCATTTCCTCCTTTCATTACAAATAATCGATATATATCCTTCTATGTAATAATTCACATAATTACATAAAGAGCATTTTTCCATACATTTAAGATATTGTATGTCAGCTGTTTCTGATATTTTCCAAACCTAATTCTCATTCTGCCACCATTTCTCGCACTGACCAACTCGCATAAGTTCCTTAATTCAGTAGGATCATGATGAAGTAATTTGGCAAGTAGATTACAATGTTTATCTGCCACTCTGCTTGAGAGTGGTGTCAGATTTTGCCTAGATACAGAAGAGAATCATGTCTCACTACTAAGGTCACTTTGAAGTGATAAAGGAAGAGTACGGTGCACAGGTCTGCAGTTGAAGTCATGTTTCCATCAATTTCTGGCTCTATCTTCTGCTTTTAAGGAAAGCGAGCGAAACAGTCCTCATGCAGTCACATAACAGTTTATAAACAAGAATACTGTCTCCTTCTGTCAGTTATAAGTGTTGTACTGTAGAAAGTGAGTATGATTCACCTATCGGTTCATACAGAAATAACATGTTAACTCACATATTAACATTTCTGATGATATAAAAGAAGGCCTGTAAATGATTTTGATATTATTGTGAAGAATTAGTTTTCCGTAGTCCACCTTCATTTAATTTGGATTCCTGCATATGTTTTGGTTGTAACAGTTGGGTAAAGATGTGATTCATTAGGTAACTGATACATATTTATAACTGCTCTGAAATCAGATCTGCTAGCAGAAACCTTACTCCTTTCAATGGCAAAAATGATTCCTGAGTGGGCCAGATGAAACTGGCACGTAACATATAAATAATACACTTGAATTGCAACAATAGAAACCAATTACATGAGAGTGAGGGAGATGTCACTATAAGCACAGTTAATAAAGTCTGTTAGTAGTATGGAACTGAAGATCTTTGCGAGACATTTTTATTCAATTGATTGGTGGATTTCTATTTATTACCTCATTAAAAACTCCTTGCTGGTAAGTTTGAGCATGTCTGAAGAAAAAAAATAGCACTCTGCCTGACCTATATGTTCCTCTGAGTTGACGTTGTGTTTTGATTTGTTGTTTGTATATAATTTTTTATATTTTGTCTGTCTTAGTCCTGTTTAAAAGCATGGTTTTATTTTCTGATGCAAGATAGAGGATAAAAGTTTTTAAAAATGAGTTCTAACCTCTTCCACCTGCCCTGAGGCTATCTATAGTGAATTATTATTCTTGGTGTACAGTCTGTTCTCACTGAGTTCTCTGAAAACCGGTTAGAGTTCTGAGTAGGACAAGATGATCTTTAAGGAAGAAATTATCAAGATACAAATTCTGCTATCAATGCCTTTAAAATACCCTGGCATTATGTTTATTCAGTGAATGCTTTTATCTTACGTTATGTAAGATGTTTTACATTTCTCTTCATTCTGATTAATATTTTAAAATGAGATCTTGTCCAGTTATGAATTCAAAAAGTCACTGATCTGCTGAGATTGCTTTTTTAACTCAATCATGGAGATAAGATAGAAGTGAAGTTTTTAGACTCAGTGAAATAAATGTAAAATTAATCACACAAATAGGCAGCCTCTAAGGCAAATAAGGGGTTTGCAAAGTTTGGTTTATTGTGCATGTTCAACTTTCATTGGCTTTGGTGGAAAGATTTTGCAACTTTCTGTATAAATATAAACCTTTATCTCCTGAAGATATTTTGTCTTGGTTTGGGTAGTTAATATACTTTCTTTGCCAATCACCAGGTTAAGTACAAAAAGGAGTATGAAAAGAACAAAGATAAGTATACTACAGTTGTGGATACTCCAGAACACTTAAGGACTACAAAAGTCAACAAACAGATTAGCGATGTAAGTGTGGCCAGTCCCTTACAAGCATACTTCTTTCTCTGAATTCTGACCTTTGAGAATAATTAAAAAATAAGGCATTTTCAGTAGTCAGTTAAAAAAATGTTTCTCATGTTGATATTTTTCTATTGGCACCAAGACTGTCAAGAAATAATATTATTTATAATTCATATCTTCAGATTATTTACAAGTTGGAATATAACAAAGCAAAGCCAAAAGGCTATACTACAATTCATGATACACCTATGTTACTGCATGTGCGCAAGGTCAAGGACAGAATAAGTGATGTAAGTAAATCATCCTTGTCTATGATAGCAAAACCACACATAATTAACTTTTTACTTTGATAAGTAATATTTTTAACATGTGCGTAAAACTGTTATAAAAAAAAGCTTCTTGTTAGAGTGTATTTATTTTGTTTGCATGTAAAACTCCATGTGTATGGAGTTACCCGCTACATTTTCCGTTCAAAGGAAACTGCTGCTGAAGATGGCCCTCCTTTCCAGCAGAAGACTGATACAAAGTTTTATTGATATAAGTTCTTTTTCTTCTGTTAAGATTTTATCTTTACGGGAGCAATTTTTAATATTACAGTTTTAATATTTTGCTGCTTTTCTTGTTGACAGTGGTAGCTTTTATATGTTTTCTTTGTAAACATTTTTTATGTTTGTCTTTCTTTAGCTGAAATACAAAGAAGTGTACGAGAGGAATAAATCTCACTGCAATGTTGTAGCAGATTCTGTTCATATTAAGACTCCAAGGCATGCTTACAAGCTAAACAGCAATGTGAGTTCAGTTTTATGAATACTGTAATTTTCTTATGGACAGTGGTTGGAACTAGCAGTGGAGACCAAGGGAAATTATTTTCAATTCCATTGAAATTCTTTGACCTTGGACATTACTTCTAATTCTTATGCTACTTGAATAAAATATATGTTAATTTATTTCATACAAAAATGCTCATTCTTGAAAGTTGTTCTTGAGGTCACCTGAAATTCCTTGTATGTCACACATCTACTATTCTTCTAGCTCCTCTCTTTTTTTTGACAGAGGCATAACTGTCCCTGAAATTTTCTGTGATGATGTTCTTGTAGACAGAGTAAGAGCTTAATGGGAAGTTCTAATTTGTTTTCTATTATTGGTGGCCCAACATCCACTGAAATAGGCAAAGAACTGAAAGCACTCACCTTCCTCAAAGTTATAACATCCTTTCTGTCATTGATGTTCCTTTCTTGACCCAGAATTGGATTAACTAGAGTAAATGGACTCTTACCGGATTGTACATAATTCAGAGGAAAGCCTTAATCTGATGTAGATTAAATTTCTTACATCTTCTCTTATTAATTGGTCCAGACTGAAAGAGAATTTGCATCTGTATGAATTTCATCTGTAAAGTGCAAGACTTTGAATTATTATCTTTTTCTTCGTGTTTCCCTGTGAACAGCTTGATTATAAGAAGAAATATGAAGCAGCCAAGGCGCATTGGCACTGGATTGCTGATAGGCCTGACTTTGTTCAAGCAGCCAAGTCATCTCTGCAACAGAGTGATGTGAGAAAATCGAAACAGACTGAATAGTCCCTTTCCCCACATCTCTCCTTTTCACAATTAAAATAAAAAATGTAGAAGATCTGGGAGTCTTTTTTTTTAATCTTTTTTTTTTCTTCCTGTAGTATGAATACAAACTGGACCGGGAATTCCTAAAGGGATGCAAACTCTCTGTCACAGATGATAAAAACACAGTATTGGCTTTAAATAATGCCATCTTGTCAAGTGATGTAAGTACCTGACCATTCACTTTTTTGTTCTTCTTGAACTTTACATACTACATAAGCTACCTTATTGGCAATATGATTGGATTAAGAATGACGGTTTGAAAAGTTGTTCTCAGTCGCATTTCATTATTTGATTTGTTTATTTCATTAACAAATTAGCAAAATCTGAATAAATTTGGTCTTGCAAATGTCAGTGGCATAGTTTGTTTTTTTTTTCATATTAAATAAATATTCAAATTTAACATTGCCTAAACACCTTCAACCTTTGCTATATCTCTAGATTCCTCTTATTGAAATGAAAATCTTATCTGGAGAAAACAAAACAAAACAAAAAAGCTGCAGGTATAACTTGTGCTTAACACAATGTGTCTTTAAGAATTACTAGCAATATATTCAATATATTAATTAAATTCCAATTGAGAGCTACAGGAATGTATAGGCTGGAACAAATTTGTCTTGGAAAACATCAAAATATGAGATGATCTGCAAACTTTTGCACTAAAAAGCAGGCACAACTACAGAAATCTCTTTGGAAATCATTACAAAACAACATACACGTTGCTTAAAATGGTATCTTTTCTTACTGCTAGGTAAAATACAAAGAGAAACACAACAAAGCTCGAGGAACATACCTTGTTGTTCCAGATACACCTCAGATCCTCCTGGCTAAGAATGTCAGCTCTCTGGTATCTGAGGTAACACATCTGACAGTTATTTATTCATTTTTATGTACACCCTTTTAATATTGTGGCAGGGTGTGTGTGTGCATGTTGTTTTTTACCTAGTTTTCTTCTGTGCTTTCAGAACAAATACAAAGAACACAGCAAGAAACAGCTACCACATGGGTCTTATACAACCCTGCCTGAGACAAGAGACACTGCTCATGTGAAAGAGGTGACCAAGAATGTCAGTGAGGTAAGTAACTACTGCAATACCAGTTTATGGTGAGATCACTACCTTGTACCTATAATTGTTTAGACTATCGCATGTTTGAGTCTACATGGTTGAGTCTCATCATAAAACGCCCAAGGAATCAGCAAAGACAAATTCCTGCCAGAAGGAGACTTTAGCAAAGAGTAAAATCCATTTTTGGGGTATCTGTTGAAATACCCTAGAGAAAAGTGACAGGCTGGAGGGCTAATGGGTGCCCTTTAATTCAGATTTCATCTTTAATAGAACACAGTTTAAACAGGAATCATCACCTCTAAATAGCAAGCTTTTGTAGTCCAAAGTGTAGACTATGACAAACAAGCTGGGGGACATAAGATTTGAGACTCGGGAGACTGCATTTTACATGTCTTAACAGCTTCAGTGAACTTATTTCCAAGTTTCAATAGCATTTACCTCCCTGTGAAATTAAAAAAATAACTCATGGCCCTTTTTGCTCTTAACAGACAAACTATAAAAAGAAGTTTGTGAAGGAGAAAGGCAAGTCTAATTATTCTGTCATGCTGGAGCCTCCCGAAGTGAAACATGCCATGGAAGTTGCTAAAAAACAGAGTATAGTAAGTTTGTTTTGTGTTTTCATGAATTCAGTAGTTTATGTAAGAAAATTTGAAAAAAAGTCAGATGACAAACACATAAAAATTTACAAATGTCTGGATTTCCTCCCAGCCTCCATGTTCAGGTGTAATTCTGAAGGACAAAGGTACAAATATTTACAACTGTAAAATTGCACTGAAATAAAGGATTCCTTTGAAAATCGTATTTATAGTTAATAACATGAAATAATCTAATGCAAATCACATTTAATAATTTCTTTCATTCATTTAAATACAGGCAGAATTGCATTTGCTCATTTGTTCATCTGCAATTTGACCACTTGCAAAAACAGATTCTCAAATCAATTCTTTGTGAAATTATTAAAAAAAAAAAAAAAATACCATGCACTTTCCCAGCAATGTTGCTGTGTCCTTATTAGGTATATTCCTCATGAACAAGCCTCAGTAATCTTTTTTCCTTTGTCTGTCATCATGGATTAGGTTGAATACAAGAAAGATGCCAAGTCAAAGCTCCACTACACACCTATAGCAGATCGACCAGATATTAAGAAAGCAACTCAGGCTGCCAAGTTAATTAGTGATGTGAGTGTTTTTTTAAATCATTTGTATAATTTTTTTAGCAGTAATGTCACTATTAAAAACAGTATCAGTAAAATAATCAAAAGGGCATTTAATTGCTACCAAACTATAAGTTTTTAATTTTTTTTCTTTGTTAGATTGAATATAAAAAGCGTGGAGAAGCTGGCATTGGTGTAACCATGCTGGGACGTCCAGATATTGAACTGGCAAAAGAGGTGTCCAAGCTAACTAGTCAGGTAATAATAAAACATTTGTGAAACTTGGAAGCAGTGAGAGAAAAGAAACATAATACTAACTTCTAGAATAATATTAATAACTAGAATTATTTCTAGATTAAAGGATAAGGAAATATTTTTAAAGGAACATCTTAAAGTAAAAATTAAATCCCAAAGTGAGGCTATTTATTTGTTAAACAAACATTGAAAGTCTGATTCTGCTTACAGTGATGTCAGATGTGATTCACCATTATCTTGTAGTCATTTATATCCATTCAGTGTATGTCACTTTCCCAAAGTGCATCCAGTCACTTTCCAGAAGACTAGGCTGGTGGATAATTGTGCCCAGATGCTAAAAGTCTGCTAGCTTCAATGGGAGCAGAAGTGATCACTCTGTACAGGCTGGAGAGAGTATTCACAGAAGTGGGGAGCCGAGGCATATAATTTCTCTGTATTTTATTCTGTCATCTCTAAAATCTTTGTGTGTTTCCATCTTCTTAAAAATGTCATTTATAATTCTACAATGTCCAGTTTCAAATTCTGATGGAATATGGAAAGTTAAAACATAGAAATGTACAGGTACCTGAATAACTTTGTCACTTACAAATTTATAAATTCTGTGAAATGCTGAAAACAGTTGATATGCAGAGAATTATCTTACAAGACTCTGTTGGTCCAGAGTTGTTTGGTTGCATAAATCAGTACATCCTAAAGATTAAAACTGAGGACAATCATTACCTCTAAAAGCCCGCTGATAGTTTTCAAGAAAGGGTTGCCTGAAAATTAAGGGTTGCTGGAATTAAAAACTGTTTTCTGCAAAAGCCTAGAATCTGTAGTACCTCTCTTGTCTCCAGTGGTGAAATGGACACGGATAAATTAATTATTGCCTTGTGTGGAATATTTTGATAAAAATAATGAAAATAAGCACTTGTATGCAAATATAATTCTCTTACACTAGACATTTTTCTTCAAATGATGCCATGACAAGATCTTTTAAGTACTGAGACTGATGTGTCAGCCATGTTCTTTCTCTCTTTTTTTTCCTGTTTCTGGGTATTGGCTTTAAAAGAAGTAGCCTTTTACCTAGCTCTTCTTATTCATCCCTTATGAGGTGGACATTCAGGTTTTCTTGGCTACTTTCTTTCTATTATGTGCCTTTAAAAGAATCTTCTATTTTGGAGTTAGTATGCTATATTAATAGAAGCTTGCGTACTTTTTTACAGTGGACATGTTCTCCAATTAGTCTGAAGCGTATGCTTTTCTGTGATTTTTTTTTTTTCCCACCAGGACCTCAGTTCTACTTGGTTCTTTTTCACTGCTTCATGCTTTAATCCTGTAATTGTTTGCATTTCTGATCTTGCTCTCTTGCTACGCGTTATAGGCGGAATACCTCAAGCGGCATATGAGAGGGCATGGAGCTGCATCTTATGATACACCATGGATGAGAACGTTTAAGAAAGCTAATATGCTAAGTAGTCATGTAAGATAATTTTAAGTGACACGACTGTGAATGCTGTTTTTATGCATCTATATCTCTTGTGTACTTACAATTCCAAGTTGTTAAAGGGTTTATGATGCACCAGTTGCACTGGGTCTTTTTGTGTCAAAGGTGTTGAATGCTGCAAAACTTGTGAGACTGCTCATTTAGATGTGACCTTTTTTTTTCTCTGGAAACACGGTGCATGGGAGTTACGTGTGTGGGTAATTTGTCTCTTTCAGAAACACCACATGAAGCTTGAAATGTTACTGTGCCCTTCATGATGGTTTTGGAACTTCCAGCATTTTTAAGAGAAGTTCCCAATGCACTCAGGCAATGTGGAAGCTCACCTTTTTCACTCCCCAAAAATAGAAACAGCCACATAAGCTTGAGCTGGTTTTCCTGACAATGTATGAAAAACAAATATGCATATGACAAACTTGAACAATGGTGCAGGTTATTTTCAGTGAACAGTCATTCCATATGCGGAATATTCACACTTGAATTTCATTTCAACTATTCTGTTCAGACTTTTATTTAAACTACTCTATTCTGGAGTCACATAATAGAAGCATAGTATATGATAAAGCCCTAGAGCTCTGAGAAGTATACGCTGTAGTGATTTGAGGGCACATATTTTCTTATATTTCTTGCCATCTCAAAAACCTTTGGAAAACTGAAAAACTACGGCTGCATAGCAGTTTTGAAGTGGCAGCAGGCAGATCTGTGCCATTTCAATTTTGCACTTGTATTTCCAAATGAAAAAAGGGGGATTATAGTTTTTCCATATCTAGCCATGACTGCTGCATGTAACTGCCGCATGCTTGAATGACAGCCACCATGCTCGTTAGGAAAAAAAAGGAATCATTTCAGTAGAACCAAGGACTCTTAGACTGGCATCCAGTCTGGAACAATTGAACTACAAGAAAAAGAAGAAATTATTTTTATTCCTATTCAGAGATAATGAGCTTCTCCTTTTCCATGCTTTTGCTCCAGTGCTGTCCAGCTCTCCTCTTAGTCTTACAAACTTGCTTTGATGAGATTATTTTGGTCCTGAGAGAAAATTAACTGTTTTAGAAGGAGTAAGGGGCAAGTACTATTGGCATAATCTTTCACTTTGTTTTTCAGTGGGGTATTTATTCTCATAAATTTCTTCTTTATAAAGCATTATGTCTTCTTTATAAAGCTTCTTTATAAAGCAGCTTGTTAATCCACATGCCTTTTTTTTTGGTTGTATTTCATCTGTCTGGCATGCTTATTTTCAATTTTGCATAGATCTTCCAATAACATTTCTTCTGGGTTTAAAAAATAAGAACTCTTTGGCACGATGGTCTGATTTTTATCATATGTTGCATAGCTTGTATAACTTAACAGATTCTTGCATACTTCTTGATTTTCATTTTTGTGAGATCACAACTAATATTGATTCGTTTTATATCAAAAATGTTGATAATTGTTTTCTTACAGCAGTTACATAATTTGTGGATTTGTCTGTTTCACTGTGTGTTTTATCTGAATGCTGGCATATTTTGCAAAGCAAAAGAGCGGCAGGGCAATACAGCATGAACTATGTGGTACTGTATGGACAAGAATATGCCAATGAATTCAGAAGTGTAAAATGTGATTGTGGAATGTGATTTAATTCTGCTTTCAAGCATCTTTCTTTTTTTACTAATATAAAATTATCTCTTTACATTTCTGTAATTGTCATTATAAGTTAAAACCTTTAGCATAATTTGGCTGTTCTTCAATTAGTTATCGGTTCTTCTGTAGTTTGTTTCTTTCATTTCAATTTTCATATACATATTTCTTGAGAGATCTTTTTTTCTCCTGGAGAACCATTAATCCTTTTTCCTTATCAACCACAGTCTTATTTATGCTTCTTATATGTATTATTTTGTTCCTGAAAACAATCAAATTCTTTCAGAAAGACAAATGACAGCTCTTCATTTGTTGTTCTTTAGGCCAAGTGTGGGGGTTGCTGGTTTATTTAGTATAAAATATCTCCAGGGAAATGTGGATTGGTAAGCAGAAAGTTATGTTGCAGCAGAAAATGTTGCTTCACCTGTTTCCGTTCAGTCAGAATACTACTACAATGGAGACATGACAAATCCTCAGAATTTTTCTACTGATGGCTACTCTAATGGTGATGAGCATCATTACTCACTGTGGGATCTGTTTAGATAAGCCAGAACTTAAGGCTAAATTATTGAGGGCCAATCTTTAATACTTTTCCTTGCAATCTTCTGTAACTCCTCTGAAACAATTTTGTGCATTTTTGTGCAATATATATATATATATACACACACTGTATACTAAAACCAAAATGTTCCTAATAGAACAGCCTTTTGCAGGTTCATAAGAAATAGTGAGGAATTAGCCTTTAGCAGTAGTGGGATGGGACAAGTCTTGATGGATGAAGGACTTGTCCACATTTAAGTCATTAGCAAAACTCTCATTCATATAACCTGGAATGTGTGCCTCCAGCCTGGGTCTGCTGAAATATTGATTTACGTCAATATGGTTTACCTTGCTGATGTTAATCTGATGTGGTTTTGAAGTGTTACTAAGCCTCTTATGCAACCTAATTCCTGGAAATTAATTGTAATTGCTATTCTGTATGTGATCATTATCATCTTTCCTTATCTCTATTTTATACAAAACACAGTATGTGTATAACAATATATGTATTTGATAAATTGCCATCTTCAGTGCTGGTATGTCCTGAGGTAGTTTTTAAGCTCATATTTCTCCAAGAAGTATGTTAAAAAAATTTTTTAAATACTCTTTATGCTTATGTCAGTTTTTGTCTCTTTGTGAGATATGATATCTTTTATGTATGCACAGTTGCCATTGAATGAGAAATTCTTCATCTCACAGAGGGTCAGAATTTATGTGTATGTTGTCAACGTACTTGTCTTGACTAAGTCTGTTACTGTTTTTACAATGAGGAGGTGTTGTGTGTGCATTGAATGAAAAATTGCTAGCGATATTTTGTAAACACAGATGTCAGATGTTCTTTCCATGTCAGGTGAAAAATAACCTTTATTCCAATGGATGCCTTCAAGTTACTGCATTTTTGTTCTTCTGCTTAAAATCAGCATGTACTAGGGTCTCTGCCTTCTGCAGCCAAACAAGTGAATACTCAAGAACAGATGTAATATCTGGTTGTTTTTTTTTTAATTTAGGTGAAATACAAGGAAAATTTTTCCAAAGAGATGGGTAAAAAGCCCAAGTATGATTTAAAGGAGGCTAAAATCTACAAGACCATGAAAGATGCTCACAACATCGCTAGTGAGGTATGCTCACTTAGACATTCCTAGGGGAAATTCAAAGTTTCAAATTTCCTGTAGGAAAGACCACCTTTATGTTATTAACACATTAGGCATCACAGGCTTTATTAGCAGTCTTTTCTGATGTTGTTTGTCCTTTCTTTTCTACAGGTGAAATACAAGGCAGATTTAAAGAAACTTCATAAGCCTGTTACAGACATGTCTGAATCACTGATCATGAACCATGTCCTGAGTACAAGCCAACTCGCCAGTGCTGTAAGCTCATTAACTAATCCCAGATCCATTTGATTTTTCCATTCCTGCTGATTCCATTCTGAATTGATCTCTGCTATTTCCGTAATGATTACTCCCTTCGTTATTGTTCATGGGACGTCACCTGGTAGTGATCTCTTCTCTACTTCTAATGGTTGTTTCCTAGTCAACTAGCAACTTTGTCACATTTGTTCTCCAGGAACTGAAATCTTTATCAGCTGTAGAACTGCTAGTATTTTAAATCCTCTAATCATTTTTAGTGGATTCATTCTTTATTACATTTTAACTGATTGCATCTCACTAACAAATACTATTTCATTCTTTCTTTTTTATTTTTTCTTTACTGCTTACTATATTTAAAACTTTTATTTTTGTCTGCTTTTTCGTTTCATTTTTATGTTTAACATCCTCTTACTGTAGAGGTACAGAATTATGTCTAACAAAATGCTCAATAATTTTATTGTGAAAAGACAAAAGTCATTATTGCCTGGCACAGCCTTTTCATGTATCCACTGTGTTTTCTTTATCTTTTTTGTTTACTTTTTCTTTCTTTTTTTAATCCTGGTTTTGAAAAATCTTTGCTGCAATCAAAATGATTAGAAAAGATAACTGTTCACCCATATCTTTAAAAGTGATATCTGATACTGGGAGTTAAACTTCTTGTTTTTGTTTTGCTTTTTGTATTTCTAATTTCTCTTTGATGCTCCATTGAAGTGTTACTTTGATTGGACCTAAGAAGTAGATTTGCTGAGGGATTTTTTTTTTATTGAGATGATTTTTTGACACCTTCCCTTCAGTACCAGTACAAGAAGCAATATGAGAAGAGTAAGGGTCACTACCATGTGGTGCCAGATAATCTTGAACAGGTTCACCTAAGGGAGGCATCAGAACTACAGAGCCACGTAAGTTGGTCACGTGTTTCTCATTAACCCCAATCAGTATTAAAGTCTCCATCACTGAAATCGTCCTAGCAAGTTCTGTGATGTATAGTAATTTCTGTGCCTTTCTGTTTTATAAACACTTCACACTCGAGAAGACAAAAGTCAATGAGAAATATTTGTACTGCACGTTTAGACATGCAAAATACCCATATGATTTCTTCATCTTAGAGTAGATCTCAAAATTACTTATTCCTGTTGTATCTGGATCTTGTTACACAGTATAATACATTTATCAGCGTGATTTCATCTATAGAAAAGAAGACCTGATAATCTTGGAAACTGGAAATTGAAAAAAGTAGGGTTGTTGCTGACAGTATACTTTCAGTTGCTTTATCCATTCTAGTCTCAAGTGATACAAAGGAGAGTTCTACTACTCTTTTTCTGCATGCATAATTCCTTTAATGGAACCAATATCTACTGCTGCTATTGGATGTGTCTGTTGACACTTCTTCCCTCTGAAATACAGCAAATGGTGAATCATTCCAGAGAAATTTATCCTCTGATTTGGTCTCTAGTCCTCTCTATTCCAGGTATTTATTGACCCTAAAGCAAGAGAGAAGTTACTGCTAGAACATGAAGGGCCATAGGTATTGTTCTGCTGCAGAATAATAGCATGGAATAGCAAAAACTATATAGCAGAGGACTAAGAAAATGGTTGCTCATCAGTTCGTAGTGTAGATCACCACTTTTTGTTCTAGTTTGAGATTGGAATCTGTCTGAGCCAAAGACATAGCATTACCTCATGCAGCAGTTTGAAAATAGAGGCCCTAAAGGCTGGATGCTGTAAGTTGAAGCAAGAATATCTTCATCTTGGTGGACATTATACTTCCTGGACAGACACGCACAGAGTTGGGTAGGAAGATGCTGAACTCTGTCTTTTCAAGCCCTGTCGCTAACACTCCAGCAATCCATTAACATGTACCTAGCTGACCTCAGCCAGGGTAGGAGCAGTCTGAGTGCCTTCAAGTTAGATTTTTACAGCTACTTGTCTTCCTTCTTGTGATCAGTTATTTCTTGAAATCAGAGCTGACACTGCTTATTCTCTGCAACAGGAAATATGTCAGTAGAATTTCAGGCCACACACATCTTGCTGCAAGGCTGACTTTTGATTTTACATTTTAAGGCCAATAATATGGATTTCAGGAAGATAATCAGTGTTAGAAGTTCATTTTTTACCAGATATCAGTTGACCACAGTAGACATATATTAGTTGATGAATTGGTTCTTTGGTTATTTAGAAGGGTAACTTTTTTCTTTTTTTCTCAGGTGAAATACAGAGAAAAGTATGAGAAGGAAAAAGGTAAACCTATGTTGGACTTTGAAACTCCAACATACCTTACTGCAAAGGAGTCTCAGCTCATGCAGAGTGAGGTAAGGTTAAAATCAATACTGATAGACTAAAGAAACTTTAACTTTTTTTTTTTTTATAGTTAAACTTTCACAGTGTTTTAGACAAGCAGTTATACTTTTGTCTTGTGTATTGAAATAAACTTTGAAAAATTATTGTTGTATCATGTTTCTTTATACTAGTTATAAAATACTGTAATTAAAATTCATGAAATTTTCCTGTGTCACTATGAAGTGTATATTTTCTGTAATTTTTCCTCTAGAAGCTTTCAGTAAATGAAGCTTAGGCAAATCGTTGAGACTGTGGAAGAAATGTAATACGAAAGACACTTCACTTAAACTCCTGCAACAGGAGTATATTATGCATGTCAATTATCATAGTCCACAGAAAGCATGCTGTTTATTGTTTTCACCTGAGAACTCTATGTTTGAAAAACCCATTTATTTCCTGTTTGTCTCTGCTTGTCACAGTGTTCTTCACTGACCTGTCATTCTATTTCCTGAAGCAGTTATTTTCTGTTTGTTTGAAGTATTATCTTGTTCTGTTGCAGATAAAGGCTTATACATGTTGAAAAACACTTGTATAAGGCCCTTAGTCATTATGTCTGAGTGATTCCATTGAATGTTTTCTCTGCATATATAAGTAGGAAAAAAGAAAAAAGAAAACAGAGGCAGGGTCAGCTCATATTTCCATTGGAAGTAATGAGCTGTTTCACGGACTTCAAGAGAAAGAGGACATATTCTTTGAGCTATCCATGGCACTGACTGTAGAAGATTGTCACTATTAATTGACGTTAATACTGCTGCTCCTTCTCAATGCTCTCAGAAGTTATTAATGTAATTAAAAATAATGTAATAAATATTTGTTATTTTGCTTTTTTTTCTTCTTACTCTCATTAGAAAGAATATAAGAAGGACTTTGAAGAGTCCATTAAGGGCAGAAACCTTACTGGCTTGGAGATTACACCATCCTTATTACATGTCAAATATGCAACCAAAATAGCAAGCGAGGTAGCAGTTATTCTATGTTTATTTCCTCTGTCAAGTTAAATAATTCTACTAAATATTCTCAGCAACATTTCTTCTTCACCACTGTCTTTTTCCTAACCATTCATTTTAAGCATGTTTATATATATTTTGTGTTGTGATCTAATTTGTTGTGGACATTTATTATTGTTCGTTAACTGTATTCATATTTATTGTGTCCCTTCCTGATATTTCATCAGCATAACTGTTCCATAGGTGGATATGTATGTGTGTGCCCTTGCATTTTATCTTGAACAATAATGACTATACTCTGTTCCATTGCAGTATATATATAACCCTATAGCTTTGCTGTTTTAAAAGATCCTTTGTTCTTTTGGAGCTTTTGGAATATTTTTCATTTTTGCAATAAAGCTGTAGAGTGTAGAACTCTCTTTAGTCTGGCTTTGCAGTTTTCCTTTTCTTTCTTATGCAGAAAGAGTACAGGAAGGATCTGGAGGAGGGTGTCAAAGGTAAAGGACTAACAGCTTTAGAGGAGACTCCAGACATGTTAAGAGCAAAGAATGCAACTCAAATCCTGAATGAGGTATGTCAAAAAGCTATTTGGAAAATACCTGAATAGTGGTAACAACCTCGGACTGATAAATGCTTATAGCCATATAACACTATTATATAGTATTATATAGTAATTCCCTACAAACTCTTGAGTAGAGAGAAATGGTGTGTGGTGACTAAGGCTAAAACTGGGAGCCTGAAGTTGTGAGCGAGCTGTTTCTGGCTTTGCAGTTAGTGTCAGGAAGATAAGTGGGAAACAGGTGCTGCAATCAGTGGTCAGGTCAGTCAACGGATAAACTAATCCAAGACTGTGATGCAGCAAAGCTAAGTGTAGGAACCAGAGGTGTCACTTCTGTAAGCTGGGTATCTTAGGTCAGGAACAGTTACCAAAGATTAGGAACTAAGGATCAAGGATGAGGAAACAAGAAGCAACATGAGAGATCAGAAGGGGAGCACAATGAGGGAACCAGACTGGCATACTTCTGTATGGGGAGATGTGCTGTGAAGCAAAGAGCTCTTTTTGAGTGCTTTATGCTTGATAGGTGTGTCAGAAACAGCAAGCAGGCTCATGGGCAGTTTCCCTTGCCCAAGACTGGCAAACACGTAAGTTGCAAGAGCAACCGGTAGTTGACAGCTGCAGGAGTGATGGGCAAAGCAGACTTCCCCATCTCGATGGAGAGAGGTGGCCAGCAGACAGTCAGGATGCAAATCTAACCTACTGTATTTACAAAGTGGACTGGTATAACAAATATTTCATAGTGACTGTTTTCATAGGATAAGCTTAGATCAAATTTTAAGGGCTTTAACATCCTCAGGCTGAAAGCTGAAAAAAGTAACTTTTTAGTGTTACTTATGATATGTCTTGTTAACAATTAGTCTTAACATAAGCATGCTGACCGACAACAGTATTTTGTACTTACAGCAAGCATTTTGAGTTATTCAAAGAGCCTGTATTTTATTACCACAGAATACTGCAGACATATTCAGCCACGTTCAGCAGAGTTGGCATAGAGAGAGATGAATTATACCAGTCTATACAAAATAAGTCTTTTAGACCTTAGTGAAAGATCTCTTTGGGAAGAGTGGCTGCTGCTGCTGAGTTTTTAGGGAGGTTATTCATTTCAAAGGGCCCAAATTGTCACAGAGAATCCTGGCTCCTTGCATTTTTTGGACATGCTCAGTGTGAAACACATGTAACCACTTTTCACTACCACATGCATTTCATAAACTACTTGCTCCCTATTGCTCCTCTTCTGTACAAATCATTGTTTTACACAGATCACTGATGACCTAAGGGAACTTACACTTTGAGATTACTGGTGTGAGAAGGGACCTTAATACAGCTGGCCTGTAGTGTGCCTCCATTTGCTGCTGCAGTTCGGCTGTTTGTTCTCAAGATTTCAGTTATAAAGTAAACACTTCAGTGATGTCATATGTGTGTTTAATTGTAAGTTTATATTAGTAGTAGTCCTATTTTGTGGTGTGGTCATGAAAATACCTGAAGTTGCCAAAGGGATTGCATTCACATCAATAAAATATTTATTGTTCATTATGTTTATTGTCTTCTTCTGCAGAAAGAGTACAAGAAAGCCTTGGAATTAGAAATCAGAGGAAAAGGTCTGACAGAACTGGCTTTGGAGACACCAGATTTTGTGAGAGCAAAGAATGCCACTGACATTGCCAGTCAGGTCTGTGTGAATAACTCATTTATCATATCTGATGTCTTTTTTTAAAGAAAAAAATACTAACTTTTTTTTTTCTGAATAAATGGAGAGAAAATTGTTGCCAAGATATGATGAAGGCACCTAAGTGTGATCTTTCCCTAACAGATCAAATACAAACAGTTGGCAGAAATGGAGAAGGCCAACTACACGAGTGTTGTCGATACTCCAGAGATTATTCATGCGCAGCAGGTCAAAAACCTTTCAAGCCAGGTACCTTGAGTGAAGAGGTGTAAACATTGTTCATGGGGAAACCTTGAGTGGATACTAATTTGGGGCACCTGTCACAACATTCAGGAGATACACCAGAAAAACAAATTTCTGTAAACAGTGATGTGGCATCTCTTACTTTGAAAATCCATTTCAATATTGAAATTAATTTATTTTAATACTGTATAAAATGGAACAATAATTTCTATTGTTTTTGCAATACCAAAGCTAATTTTGTTCTGAGTAGATTTAGCTGAATTTTCCTACCCTTTAATAACTTTAAATGTTTAAAATAAATCTTACACAGAGGTGTAATCTGAAACAGAAGTACTCACATTTCCATAAAGATGAGAATTATGCAACAATAAGTAATGCCAGGCTGTTTATTAGTGCTTTCAAATTAATGGAATACATTTTATATTTTCTATTAGAAAAAGTACAAGGAAGATGCAGAAAGGACCATGCCATACTATGTGCCTGTAGCAGACACACCAGAAATGCAGAGAGTCCGTGAGAATCAAAAGAACTTTAGCACAGTATGTATATACGTAATAAACAATGTTACTGTCAAATAATAAAAAAATGTTCAGTTTTTTTGTCACTTAACAAGGTCCCAATATCACACTCTAATCCCAACCAGGCTGCCTTTGTATTCTCAGGGATCCCCAGTCAGTGGGTCCCCTACGTATGCAGCAGCCCACTTACACAGGGAAACAAAAACGAGTCTGTAATTTTCTTGGAAAAAAAATTCTTTCTGCAGTGCTTTCACAATTCCTTTGCTAATAATAGAGAATTATACTTACAGAAGTTGTTGTAAGTAGGGACTAACTGCAGGACTGTATGGTCAGGAACACGAATGATTATTCCACAATCTGGCTTGAAATCTTTAATTGTTGAGACTTAATTGTTTTAGGTGCCACAGTCTGGCAAGATTTTTTGATGAATCTAATTAAGGATCTCCTATTACTAATTTAAATGAGAAAGAATATTTGTAACTTTATGTCTTTGTATCACTAATGGTGATGTTAAAATCATCTCCTTAAAAGCTGTATTTGAAAATATTTTATTTTTCTTAGCTTCAAAGAAAGCTCTGCGAGTAAACTTTTATGGCATAGAGTCAACATTTGGCATTTTACTTCAACTTTTTCAACAGCTACAGTATCAGTGGGACCTACAGAACAGTAAAGGAAAAGTTACAGTTGTACAAGATACACCAGAAATACTTCGTGTGAAAGAAAACCAGAAGAATTTCAGCTCGGTATAGTTATTTTCTGTTTTCAGTACTCATTCCAAAATACCCACAGTTTGATGTGTTTAATAAAATAATTATTTTAGACTCTTCCCTTACAGATACTTATGTTCTTGACCTACTTAAATGTGTATAAGAACTTTTTCAAAGAAAACCAATTTTATTTTAAGTAGATTTAGCTGACTTATGCTACTCTTTTTTATCTGCTGTTATTTGTGGAGTTCCCTGACTGCACTCTTTCACATGTATGTAGCTGTGATATAGTTAAACAATCAGCCCTGTGCTTAAAATATTATTGTGAGTGTCCACCTTTCTTTTGTTCTGTTGTTATGTAAATAGCACAGTCTTGCTGTGTTGCAATTTTTCTCTTTCAGTGAAAAGTGAATTGTTTGCCCGGTATGTTTCACATTTCATATGTTACCATGAAGTGCCTGTTGTCTGCTGTATCATTTTGCCACTAGTTCCATTAGTCTAGTAAGTAGAAGGAATTTGTGTAAAACATACCAAAAAAAATTAGAACAACAAGAACAAATTTAAACTAGAACAAATACTAGTTTTCAATCCTAAAATTAGTCTACAAATGTTTTGATATTCTATGTAAAATACATTACTACAGATATAAATGGTCAGGCCCTTTTTTGCACAAATGGCACTCACAGTAAACCAGACTTCAGATAGGCAATAAGGCAGTGACTGGAGATGATCCTCCAAGATGGCTTTCAGCCTGCCCTGTTGCGTGCAAATCACTTCTCATGAGACTGTACTCACTCTCTAGAAGAAATAATGTTGTGTTTTGTGTGCTTAACCTTGTTGTCTTGATTCTAAATATTAAGATTTTATATAAAGAAGATATTGGAACTGGAACTACTATTGAAAAGACGCCAGAGATGCAGAGAGTTAAACGAACACAAGATGCAATTAGCTCGGTACAAAACAGTTGATTTTTAATACTCTACGAGTGCTAATTCAACTTAAAATAACATTATTTTTCCCTCTTACTTCTTTAAGTGTTCCTAACTGTGGTTTGGCAATAATCCATCCAGCTAAGGGTTACTTTCTAAAAGTTTTTACCTATTCTTGTGATTTAATAATCTTTCTAATGATTAACATTCAATTTGTTACTTACAATCCATTTCTAAAACATGAAAGCTCTTGTCATTATTTTAATCTCATCCTAAACACAGTTTATTTAGCAGAGAATCAAAGAATTGTTTAGGCTGGAGGCATCTCTTGACATCATCTACTCCAACCCATTTGCTCAAGCAGGTTCAGCTAGAGCAGGTTGCGCAGGACCGTCCAGTCAGGTTTTGAATATCTCAAAGGATTCAAGATATTCAAAAGGAATCGGCAACCTCTCTTGGCAACCTGTTCCAGTATCTGACCAGCCTCACAGTAAAAAATCGTTTTCCTGTGTTCAGATTGAATTTTCTGCTTTTTAACATGTGCCCATTACCTCTTGTCCTGTCACTGGGCACTACTGAGAAGAGTGGCTCCATCATCTTCTTTCCCTCCTTCCAGGTATTTATACATGTTGATTAGTTCCCCCTGAGTCTACTCTTCTACTGGTTGAAGAATCCCAGCTCTCTAAACCTCTTCTCATATCAAATATGTTCCAGTCCCTTAATCATCTTTGTGGCCCTGTGCTGGACTCTCTCCAGTAAGTCTATGTCTCTCTTGTACTGAGGAGCGCAGAACTGGGCACAGCACTCCAGATGTCACCTCACCGGTGCTGAGTACAGGGGAAGAATCACCTACCTCAGCAGTGCTCTTCTTAACACAGGCTAAGATGCTGTTGGCCTTCCTTGCCATGAGGGTGCATTGCTGGCTCATGGTCAGCTTGTCGTCCACCACATTACCAAGGTCTTTCTCTGCAAAGGTGCTTCCCAGACAGTCAGCCCCCAACATATTCTGGTACCTGGGATTATTCCTCCCCAGGTGCAGAACTTTGCATTTCCCCTTGAACTTCATGAGGTTCCTGTTGGCCCATTTCTCTAGCCTGTCAAGGTCCCTCTGGATGGCAGCACAACCATAAGGTGTATCCACCACTCCTCCCAGTTTTGTGTCATTTGCAAACTTGCTGAGAGTGCATTCTGTCCCAGCATGCAGGTCACTAATGATGTTAAACAGTATTGGCCCCCATATTGACCCCTGGGGCATACCACTGGTACCACTGGTGACTTGTCTCCAACTGGCCCTTGTACCTCTGATCAAAATGTTGTGGGCCTGGTCATTCAGCCAGTTTTCAGACCACCTCACTGTGCACTTATCTAACCCATACTTTGTTAGCTTGTCTGTGAGGATGTTAGGGCAGACAGTGTTGAAAGCCTACTAAAGCATGTAAAACTTTTATATTCTATTAAAAAGTAATACTCTAATATTGGAATAATTGTATGCAATACTTTTCCTTCAACGTTTGAAAATTTTTTCATGCTTTTTTTTTTGGAATTCTAACATTATGTTAGTATAAGAGATACTAACATTTCAGACATTTGTTGCATATTATCTTAAATACGTTCTTGTGAAATAGTATACTATTCTCTTTTTTTTTGGTTATGCTAAAGTAGAAATGAAAATAGCACCGATATCGAACACTTAATAGATAAAATATTGTATGATGACCCTCACCTATGTTGAATATGATAGATTTTTACAAGTCCAGAGTTCTGCTTTCATTGCTAGAAAGACTGCATTGTATCAGATCTGTTCAAAGGCATTTACAATGGTTTTTAGAAAACACTTTTATGAAAGTGCCATTCACAGTGAAATCTCAATTGCTTATAAAGATGATGGGAATACTTTAATACCAGCTTTCTGCTCATATGGAAGCCAATGAGATCTTTGAAATTTTCAGCCTTCTTGAAATCAGGATAATGCTCTTTATGTATCCACATATTAATCCAGGTGCCTATTTTAACGCCATTAAGCTAAGATTTTTAGATATATATATTTTTTAATTTTTAACATCATATTTTTTTGTAACTCAGTGTCAGATATCTTGAAATGGTTCAGTTGTTATAAATCAGGGGTTTTGTTCTAGCTGAAATTAAGCTCCTGGAAGATACTAGATACCCAAATTTTAAGCTTTGGCTGAAAACTTTTGGTTCAAACAAGACTGCTTTTTTACCCTGAGCTGAGTTATTCTTAAACTGCTATATAGAACTGCGTCTGAGTTATCCAATAGATAATTCTAATAGAAAGTTCCTTGATGATTTCCTTCCATTAGAATACATCTAGTACTTGAGATTTCAGTGAGTTTGTAAAGTGTAAATGACCTGTGTTTCTTTATTCATGCAACTTGTTACCCATACATGTGTCAGCTGTATAGGTACTTACTTCTAATTTTTTCTAATGTCTGTGGCTTTGTAGATTAAGTACAAGGAGAGTATTGGAAAAGGAACTCCAATTCCCGATCTTCCCGAAGTGAAACGTGTCAAGGAGACACAGAAGCACATCAGCTCGGTAGGGGCCAATGTTTTCTACTTACCTATAAAATCTTGCAGAGCTCAAGCACCAGCCTATGATAGTGCTTGTGGGTACTTTTTATTGAAAGGAGAACACATCCCTTAAATCCCTATATTCAGCATCAGGAAGTTTAAATATCTGAATTTTGCAGTGATCATTACAATCAGCCACTTCTCTGTGTTATTTCTGTGACCTTTTCTAAACACAGAACTAAAAACAAAAAAATACCCTGATGATATCTTATAATTATTCTGAAAAAAATCAAGCGGCTAGAGAGAACTTTGTGGAAAAAAAAAAAAGGAGCCTCTTTTTGTAGTCACAAAACTTAGTAAGAGTTGTAAATGGAAGAAGTACCTGGCTTTTCCCATATCTAGTTAAGTGTAGATTCTGATAATTAAACCCTGTTCTCCTGATTTTGAGCCAGTATTTCCTACTGCCTTATTTTGATCTCTGAATACAGTATTGAGGGAGGATATGGTCTTGTGATCATTGGTACTTCAGATGTTTGCTATACAATGCTGAAGAGCAATGGCTCCCATACAGGGAATATCTTATGATTTACCATTTCTAATTGTAAGTACTGTTTCCCTCTTGAGCTGTTTATGATACTACTGATTTTTACAGCTCACTAGTGCATAACTGAATTACATTATTTGTTTTCCTCTACTGTGAATCCTTTATTTTTGTATTCTTTTTTCTTATTTCAATGACATCAAGCAGTGAAATGCAGTTTTCAAGTATTTTATAAATTTGCAAGAAGTGCTGTTGTGTTTGTAATGCATTTCTATATGATTAGGTTTTAGACCAGGCATCTTCTATACATCTTCCATCATGGAAAGTATAATTTTTGATCAAACAATTGTAGGTTAAATTAAATCTAATAATATGAGATTGTTTTTTCTCACTAGAGACTTAAAATGAAATAAAATGTTGATGTTCTGAAAAAATAGAGATCAAAATGAAATGGAGCCCACAACTAAGTTCAGCTGTTTGTTAACACCATAAAAAAAACTCTGGAAATGTTGACTGCCTGAAAAGCAGTACTATTACATTTCCTAAACTAAGATGAAAAGCAAAAAATATCTACCTTTCATGCCAGATTAGCAGAGTATTTAAATTCATGTCCTATTATAATGAAGTAATCTATTGACTTCAGTGTGTTCAAGCACCTAAATGTATGTATTAAGTGCTTTGCTGAGGTGGTGACTGTACTTAAAAAAAAAAAAAAAAAAGGATGCACACCGAGTAAAATAAATTTTGCACATATTTACATATAATCCCAGATTATAGTTATCTATTAACCAGGTAGATTACCTATCCAAATATATTGTAGGTATTGTGGAAGGAATATGATCTTCTCACCTTTCTGGGTGCTTGTGTTCTGCAGGTATTGTACAAAGAGGACCTAGGGACAGGTATCCCAACACCTGTCACTCCAGAAATAGAGAGAGTCAAACGCAATCAAGAACACATTAGCTCGGTATTTAAAAAAAAAAACAAAAAAACACCTATAACAACTCATTTTTGCATAACATCCTAACGTGTTCTGGTTTCCTTCAGTGGTTTCAAATCTCACCCATTTCCTTTCTTCTCCCTGGCAATATTTTTAACTCAATTATTCTACCTTTCTGTGCTTTAACTTTTTTGAGTGATTTACAACTTTACATGAATTTCTTTTAAGAACCAAAACTGGTAGGAAGCTGTGAAATCAATCTGGTGTTTCTCTCCATGTTTGTTTTATCTTAACCCTTTATTTCCTAGTGCCTGTAGTCATATTTACAGAATAATCAACCATCAGCCACTTCCTTAATATTATCCTCTAGAACAAGTGTGCAATTAATTAAAAAGTGACCCTAACACTAAAAATAACTCACAAAATAGTGAGATTTAATTATTTTGCCTGTGTTGAGTGTGATTTTTTTGTTTTTGTGGATACTTTCTTGTACCTCACAGGTATTATACAAAGAGGGCTTAGGGACTGGCATCCCAACATCGGTCACTCCAGAGATGGAGAGAGTCAAACGCAATCAAGAGAACATTAGCTCGGTATTACTAAATAGAACAAAAACTACCATTTAGAATGCAAATCAAATCCCTTTAACTCCTCCATATTAATTTTTTATTTCAATTCTTTGTTGAACTTTGAACAACCTTTTCTTAATCAAATCACTAAAACCTTATCAGTATCCTTATATTTTAATTTTTTACTTCAGTCTAACTTAATTGTCACTAAATTATTCCAGCTGTGAGATTTTAACCTCATTTATTTAAAGCAGTTAAGTAGTTCGTTATCTTTTCTTCCCTCTGAAATAGTAATATTCTGAGTGACTCCTCCTCAGTAACAAAGTTGATCCTTCTAACAGTCTTCAGACTCACCACACTGGTGCAGTGCAAATGAAAAATGAACTCTTAACACTTCCTGAAGCAAAGCAATCTAATGCAACCCGAGTGTGTTTGTATTTTCCTGTTTTTGTTGTGCTGGATGCTTTCTTATATCCTACAGGTCTTTGTAAGAAAACCTGGGCAGCATCCCTGTATCACTATAATGTGAAAAATGAAGAAAATTGTGTAATTAAGGGAAAATTACTGTAGTAATGCATTTCTATCCAGAATTGTTTCTGCTTCTAACACATTTCAGTCAAGTCACCCTGCACAACTGGAAGTGCTTTATGTCATAATTTTGTTGTATATTTCTGTTTTAATTATAGTGGCTTAGGACTAATTTCGACTCAGTCTGACCAAATTCAGACATGACAGATATGATATTCAGACCTGACTTGAGGTTAATAGGACAGTTCAGAGAAGGCACTGTTGCTACACTTCTTGCTATGCTTAATTGTCTCTGTGATCATCATGTCTCTCTTTTATACTGGTGAGAGGCAATCTTAGAGGCAAAGCTGATCATTAAGATCTTTTATTTAAGTAGACTCCTTTGGGGAAGAATAATGCAAAAAAGTTTTCAGGTAACATAGCTCAAGTTGTGCTTTCACAAAAAAACATTCCTGCAGTTCTGGCTGGCATTATTTATGCGCACCCAGGTGAGATGACAGCGAACCTTTTAGTAACATTAGTCATTAGCTGATTATTCTGATTGATTTTTTTTTTTTGCTAGCCTTTAAACAAGGCTGACAAAATTGTATTTCTCATACTTTGAAGTTTCACTATATTAAATTACTTCTCTTCTCTCTCTCTCTCTCCCCCATCCTCCTCTTTCCTTCCTTTCTCCTTAAAATAAATTAAAAAAACAAACAAACAAAAAAAACCCACCATTTCCTGTTGCCACACAGGTGTTGTACAAAGAGGGGCTGGGAATTGGAACCCCAGTACCTGTAACTCCTGAGATGGAGAGAGTCAAACGCAATCAAGAAAACTTTAGCTCGGTACTTTTTTGTAATTTAAGAAAAATGTTCCCTGTAACTTCATTTTAGAACAACTCTTTAACACTTGTAAATGTTCTACTCTCTGTAGTTAACTTATAGAGACATTCCCTTTCCACTATTAAATTTTTTAGTCGTATATTTTATGCAATCATTTTTTTAAAAGATCTTTTAATAATCTTAACACTTAATGCTTCATGTCCTTTCATTTTTAAAGCTTTTTTTTTTTTTTTTGAAGCTTGAAGTATTATGCATTTTTAAAAAGCGCTGTTTTCTGTATTTGCTTAATTGCATTCTTCTAATGCTTTATTGTTTTGTTGAAGCATATCTGAGACCTAGGATGCAGTATTTCTAGATCTTGGAAGACTTCCTTTGACTTGATCACAATTGTTAACTGGTTTACATTTCCTAATTTTTCCTGCTTTCTAATGGATGTGGTGGGCATAAAAATTAACTATGACATGTTGCCTCCATCAAATGCATTCTTTCTTTTCTTCTTAATTTTTTTTACACTACTATGTTACTATATAGGTGTTGTACAAAGAGGATCTGGGGACAGGAACCCCAACACCAGTCACTCCTGAGATTGAAAGAGTCAAACGCAATCAAGAAAACTTTAGCTCGGTATTTTTTAGTTTGAAAAGCAGAAAATTCCCATTTGATCTATTTAAAAATAATTTTAACACCTCCAAAATACTCTTGTTCTCCTATAATCAACTTACACAAAAACCTATATCCTGTTCCCCTTGTTTCACGAGTTTTTCCTCTGTAATTTTTACTTACTTCATTTTTGTTCCTTTGTTTTGATTAGATCATCTTAATAATGATAACTTTTAGATTCTGTGTTCCAATCTTTTTTTTGACTCTGAACATTTTTTCCTTTAATATCTGTTTTTCCCTTTGTTAATCACTTCAATCCTTGGTTGTTCTTTTTTTTCTTTTCTTTATTTTTCTTTTTTTTCTTTTTCTGGTTTTACTGCATATAAAAACTAAACTATTTATGGTCTGATACAAACCTGTGGAAATGACCTCAGTATAACAGTGCTCTAATACAGTGTAACTTGTTGTGATGTTTATGGAACGGGTAAAAGAAATGAAGTTTATTTCTTTGTTCATTTTCTGTTGTACTTGATACCTTCTTCCTTTAGGAGGTCTTTAATTTTGCTGCACAAAGACAGTGGCCCAAATCTCCAGCTGTTGTAGACTGTTCTAGATGTCCTGGAAGCACAGTTTTGCAGGATAAAAAATTGGCAGCATTAGTATGTTTTACAGGGTGAGGAGAGTTTCAAGTAAGATAGGAGAGTACTGATAATTATAACTTCTCTGGTACCAATTTCATGCATACGTCTTTATTATGATCACATCTCTGTGTCCTTCCTGTAATAAGCAAGCCAGATTCTTTGATGATAAATTCTGGATAATAAGTAGCATGTCACGTTGGGTAAGGATTGACTCTTTATTGTGTGTGTATACAGAAAATCTTCTGGGAAGGAGCATTAGGACCTGGCCCTCCAATGACTCGAGTACAGTCAGGAACAACTTTACCTCGCTACTAGTGAAAAGACAAAAAATAGTTTGTTATAATTTATGAAAGACTTAACTACCAGCAGTTACTGCTAAAAAATCTACCCAGCAGTTTTAAATGTATACCTTGAGAAGCAACTAGTCAAGTCAGGAAGGTATTCTAGCCTTCTGTTACAAGTCATACTGGTGTACTAGTGTTACAGTACACCAGTACTCTATCATCAGAGTTCTAAGCTAGTTTTAGATTTTTATGTTTTTTTTAATCCATATGTTTTGTTCAGGGCAACTCAGAAGAACATCTCATTCATGTTCCACTTGTTCTCTCAGCAAACAGAGTATTACAGTTGTTTGCTTGTTCCTCTTCCTTTCTTTTCATATAGCCATGTTATCCCACAGGTGTTGTACAAAGAGGATCTGGGGACAGGAACCCCAACACCTGTCACTCCTGAGATTGAAAGAGTCAAACGCAATCAAGAAAACTTTAGCTCGGTATTTTTTAGTTTGAAAAGCAGAAAATTCCCATTTGATCTATTTAAAAATAATTTTAACACCCTCAAAATACTCTTGTTCTCCTATAATCAACTTAAAAAGGAATATCCTCTTCCCTTTGAGATTTTTTTCCTCCATAATCATTACTTACATCATTCTTATTCCTCTGATTTGATTACGTAATCTTAATAATAATAACTTTTACCTTCCACCTTTCTTTTGATTCTGATTATCTTTTTATTTTGTTTTTTTTGTTCTTAAATAATAGCCAGTTTTTCCTTTTGTTAATCACTTCATCCTCGGTTTTGTTTCGTGTGTTTTTTTTCTGATTTTATTTACTTTATGTATAAAAACTAAACTACTTGCAGCCTGATACAAATCTGTGGAGGTGAGCTCAGTGTAACAGTGCTCTAATACATGCCAGTTTAACCTGCTGCGATGTTTATGGAATGGGTAAATGAAACAGTTTTTTCCTTCTTTGTTCCTTTTGTGTTGGATTCAATACCTTCTTCCTTTAAAGTCTTCATCTACTGTTGCAGAGACAGTTTTTTTTATAGATCCTGAGAAGCAAATAGAGGTGTTCTAGCTTTCTGCCAGAAGTCTTTGCAGAGTGTGTCTTTAGCTTTACAGTTTTGAGGAAGGTTTTAATTTTTCTTTTTTATTCCAAGCTTTGGCTCAGAGCGACTTTGAAAAACAGTCTTTTTTTTCTAAGCAAGCTGCGTGTTACTGTTGTTTGCTTGTTTCTTTTGCTTTTTTTAATACAGCCATATTACCCACAGGTGTTGTACAAAGAGGATCTGGGGACAGGAACCCCAATACCTGTCACTCCTGAGGTTGAGAGAGTGAAACGCAATCAAGAACACATTAGCTCGGTATTTTGTGGAGGAAAAGATGTATTCCCTTTAACTCCACTTAAACTGAACTTCTTAACCTTTATTAAAAATGGAACAATTCCACTCCTTACTTCCATGTAATCAATATAATCAGTTTATAAAAATATCCTTTCTCCTTCACTGTACTGTATTTTCCAGTCTTACTTACATACCATTTCTTCATATATGTAATTATTTACATAATCCTAAATATCTTTAACCATTTTGCTCCCTATTACAACTTCCTTTTACCTCCTTTTACTATGTTTATTTATTTATTTTTTAATCCTATCACTTTCCTGTTTTAGTGCTTTTGTCACAGAATAGGGAGGGTCTGATTTTTCCAGCAGGCTTCAGTGGTGGTCTAAAAGCTCCCCTCCATCATGAGAATGTATTTGCTCAGTATTGATGTGAGAGGCTTCTGTGTTGGATTCATTGCACCTTCCAAGATAAAAGCATAGGCATCTTTGGCTTCAGACCCTATAGGGTGCAATCCCAGTCTTCATTGCCTTCAGGGGTAGCTTTTAGAGCTCTGCATGAAAGCACATTAAGATCCAGGCGGCTCAAATATTTGACTTCGTGTTGAATGTAATTATTACCGAGTTCTGATTTTTTTTTTTTTTGGATGCTTCTTGTTACTACACAGGTGTTGTACAAAGAGAACGTGGGGACTGGAACCCCCACACCTATCACTCCAGAGATGGAGAGGGTCAAACGCAATCAAGAAATCTGTAGCTCGGTACTTTGCCAAGAAAAAAAGTTTCCTTTAACTCTGTTTAAATGAACATTTTTAACAGTTTTAATAAATGGACAGTATAACACTTGCTTGAAAATAATGCTGACCCTAGCTCTAAAGTAGCTTAAATAAGTGATTACTTCTTACCCATGTCTTACTGTGGTTTACAGTGATTGTTAACTTGTTACAGTTTTTGTTGTATTCAACTTATTTTAATGCCTTATTCTAATCCTACAAACTTCTAACAAACTTCCTTCATTTTCTCTGCAACGCTGACATTCTTTTTATTATAATTTGAATATTCATAACATCCTCAGTCCTTCAGCACAGTATTTTGTAGTCTCATTTATACAGTACCTAGTGATGTATTGAGTCATCCTGTAGTTAAAAACACAGTATGCCAAACTCTACTTCTCTACTAAAATATTGCTAAGTACCTTCTTTAAAAATATATGTAATACCCAGGCCTTGTGATATTAAATACAAGAGAAAGATGCCTTAGGCTTCAAGTTTGTCTACACATGGCTGTTATTTATTGTTGCTTTCTTTGGCTCCTTTCTTATGTCTCACAGGTGTTGTATAAAGAAAACATAGGGAAAGCAACCCCAACACCTGTCACTCCTGAGATTGAAAGAGTCAAACGCAATCAAGAAATCATTAGCTCGGTATTTTTCTAAAAGAAAATTCCTAAAGATCTGAAGTGTTTAACATCCTGTAGCGGTTTTAATAATCTGTGCTTTCTAACTTTAAAAAATAAGCCCGTCACATAGCATAAACCTCCTACCTTTTAGTGTTTACAAAGTTGTAGTATCTTCTGTTTAACACTGTCTGAAGCAGGATTTTACTAGAACTATGTTTGACCCTTTTTTTTTTTTTTTGGTGGACATTGTTTCTTTGCAAATTTTTTTAACTATTTCTTATTACCAGTCTGCTTTTATGCCCAGTTGATACCACATAAGGCCCATTGCTGCATCCTAGTAGATTAATGGCAAAACTCCCATTGCTTCTTTCAGGAATAGCAGTGGCCCCAGATCTAACCCCTTCTAAGTGTAATAACTCAAAAGCTTTATTGTATGTGGTTGTTTGTGTTTTGTTGTTGTTGTTGGTACCTTTTTAATGATACTTGGATACTCCCTTGTATCCCATAGGTTTTGTACAAAGAAAACGTGGGGAAAGTGACCCCAACACCAATCACTCCAGAGATGGAGAGAGTCAAGCGCAATCAAGAGATCATTAGCTCGGTACCTTAAAAATAGATTATTTTTTTTTCCTTTGCGCCTATATTTTAATAAGTAACATTCTAACTACCAACTGAAAACTGATTTTAATTTAAAAAATAGATATATTTGTTTCTGCAAATTAATCTCTCCTCCTCTAAAATAAACTTGGTTTTAGTGTTAACATTCTGATCCAAAAATTTAGGAGTTTCCTACAACTCAGTTCATATTACTGGGGGCTCCATCCAGACAACATCAACAGACTGGTGTCCTGTGGTGAAGGAGTGCAGGTCTGTGTCCCTGTGCTTAGTGTTTACGCTGTCATTGGCCTTTCAGGGGCATTTGACTTCAGTGGGGGAAAAACAAAAAACAAAAAACCACCACCCCACCCTGAAAATCCCACTTCTCTGACCCATGTGAGACTGTATTGCTGTGAGAGGTGACTTAGGATGCCTTAACAAGAATTACAGCTGGATGGTGTATGTGATATCCTTTAGGTGGCTTCATGGACGGGGCCACGTGTAGGTGTAACGGTGCAGTGATACGTATGGGATACGCGTCATTATTTGGCTGCCCAGTGTCAGTGCGGCAACACAACTCCGCTCTTCCCAACAGAAAAACCCCACAAATTGCTTCAAACCAGGGTTTGCTTACAGAGGGGATCCTCTCCGCTTCCTGGATCATAACCAGCTCTGATGCTTATTTAAACATTTAGCTTCTCATCTTGTTTGTACCCTATTTTGCTTTGTAACTGCAACCAGAGAAAAGAAAGGGATGATTTTTCTGTGGGGTAGATAAAACATTTCTTAGCAAGTTCTTAGGGACACAGGCAGCTTCCCCAAGCCTTGTGGAGCCATGGTTGTAGTTGTAGCTGGATAGAGCCCTTCTTTTTTAACCAAAAAATGTAACAAGCTTTTCTTCTACAGTTTATTTTTCTTACCCCCTCCTTATAACTTTAGATGTTTGGCTTTTGTGCAGTGCTACATACCATAATCTATCATGACTTTTTTGAAATTTTATAACTAAGTAATGACTTGTGTTCAAATCCTTCTGATTTTTTTTTTTTAATAAGATACCGGATACATGTTCTGTATCCCACAGGTGTTATACAAAGAAAACTTGGGGCGAGCAACCCCCACACCTATCACTCCAGAGATGGAGAGAGTGAAACGCAATCAAGAACAAATTAGCTCGGTATTGTCTGGAAGAAGTAAAGGGGCTAAAATAGAGCGCTTTTTTAATTATTTTTTTTAATAACTTGTTTGCCTGGTTTTAATTTAACCCTCTAATTTTTCCCCTCAAATTTAGAAAGTCATTGTTTAAAATTACATTACTTGAAAGGTTTTTTATCAATTAACTTTTTAATACCATATTTTCCTCTGACTTCTTTTTTTTCCTTTCCTAATGGATGGTGTTTATTCTAAAACCAGTAACATTATGTTTTTTCATTTGTACATTTGTGACTTTGGGTTACTTTGTGGTCTGTAGGTTGTATACAAAGAAGGCTTAGGGAAGGCAACCCCCACACCGGTCACTCCAGAGATGGAGAGAGTCAAACGCAATCAAGAACACATTAGCTCGGTACTGAAAGAGGAAAGACAACTGCCTTATATTAAAAATAACCCTTCTGAAAAAAAAATCCACTTCTAATTTAGTCTTGTTCACTCAGTTATCCTTATTTTTGCTTTTTTTTCCCCTTTGGTTTTGTTACCTTTTTGCTCTAGCAAATAACTTTTTAGACGCTTTATTTCCCAAGATCTTTTCTACCCCTGCACTGATGAGTTTGCTTAAACAGTAACACCATTTACAGAATGAGCTCTGAGTTATGCCAGTCTGATTTGTGGACACCTTTTTGTACATTATAGGTTTTGTACAAAGAACATCTGGCAAAAGGAACTCCAACACCAATGACTCCAGAGATGGAGAGAGCTAAACGCAATCAAGAAAACATTAGCTCGGTACGTCCTATTCCGCTGATACATGAAATACTTTACAAACTAACATTTAAATTCCTGAAATCCTTACTCAATGCAAATTAACAGTGGAGATGTTAGTATCACTACCTAGCTACCTAGTTTTGAAGAATGAAGTAACAATGCTAAAATCCTTTAATACTTTCATTTTACTTTATGCCACAACTATCTCTTTCTGTGTGATTAACTGCTTCAGTTTTTGTTTGTTTGTTTGTTTTTTCAGTAACAAAATTTCAAATAAGCTATATTGCCTTCAAATCTCTTGCAAATATCTTCTGTGTTTACTGGTCTTATACTGTATGAGCTATAAAATATTCTTCAGTAGCAATACATTTTGTCAGATTTCTGACAATATCTTGCAATCTATATAAAAATGTCAGATTTGGAAATGGCCTCCTTTAGGCACTTCTTTGCTAACCCGTTACTCCCATTGTAAAAGTTCTGACATACCCCAGCCTCTAAAGGTTTGTGTACATACAGATGTCAAGGTTTGCTCGATAAATCCAGGAATACAACATCTGCAAACAGATGTTTACAGAAGCATGATGCTAGTGTTATAACTGAGAAAAGAAACCCTGCAAAACCAGCAAAAATTGTAATATTGCAATGAGAAATACAGGTCTAATTATGTTGTCTGTTTCACAAGTACTTCACTGAAGTTAGAGGTACACATCAGATCTATGAACATGTTACCTGAAATATTATTACTGCTTTACCTTCCTACCTGTTATTAAAAGCTTAAAAAAAAAAAAGCAAAGATCTTTTAGTTAAGAAATGAAAGGTTTGTGATCAGGTCCAGGGCTGCCCACATCTCAAATAATTATGAAGAATTTTGCTTTGCATTCCAACATTATTCACCAACAGTTGCTGCTGCCTATTTTTTATTTATTTTTTAATCTTCTTTGCCAGGTTGTCTTGCATCAGCACAGCCCATTCCTCACAGTGTAGAGTTAGTTTTGTGCCCTGTGTTCACTTCCTTTTTCTCATCTGGCAGGTTCTTTATTCAGATAGTTTCCGAAAACAAGTACAAGGCAAAGCTGCTTATGTACTGGATACACCTGAAATGCGGCGAGTACGAGAGACCCAGAAACACATTTCTACGGTAAGAGCATTTATAGGTGTATTAACTTGGCAAGTGCTTTACCTAAAAACATAACCTTGTTCCTGAGACATGCCAGGGTTGCCATATCAGGGACAATGTACATATACTAATTGGTCACCCACATTATTAAATGCTAAAAGCAAGAGTGACTCCACAGGAAAGGCATGTTTGGGATTAGGCTCTCCCTCACATTGTTCCTTGGACTGGAGAAAGCAGAAGTTCAGGGAGTGCAGTACCCCTCTCTACTAGAAATTCACTTGAGGTAAGCATGAATAAAAACAATTATTCATCTAAGCTACAGAGGGACAAACATTTCATTTTACATTGCAGGTGAAATACCATGAAGAGTTTGAGAAAAACAAAGGTACTTTCACACCTGTAGTTACTGACCCCATTACAGAACGTGTGAAAAAGAACATGCAGGACTTCAGTGACATTAGCTATAGGGGCATTCAAAGGCGAGTAGTAGAAATGGAGCGAAAGCGTGTGGACCAGGATCAAGAGAATCTCACAGGTAAGCAGAAGCTAGTTTTTTTAAGGACTAGAATACATCATTTACACAAAACACAAGCTGACCTTGAAACATTGTTTTATTTAAGCTCAGCCATATCAATTTAAATTTTTCGTTACTTGGAAATGATGTTTTTATTAAAGTCAATGTGGAATATATTCTCTGATAGCAGCTGTAAACTATAGAATCATGCAGTGGTTTGGGCTGGAAGGGACTTAAAGATCATCTGGTTCCAGCCCCCTGCCATGGGCAGGGCCCCCTCCCACCAGCCCAGGCTGCCCACCCTCATAGTGAAGAATTTCTTCCTTGTATCTCATCTAAACCCACCCTCTTTTAGTTTAAACCATTACCCCTTGTCCTATTGCTACAACCCCTAACAAAGAGAACCTCCCCAGCCTTGTTGTAGGCCCCCTTTAGGTACTGGCAGGCCGCTATAAGGTCTCCCCGGCGCCTTCTCTTCTCCAGGCTGAACAACCCCAGCTCTCTCAGCCTCTCGTCACTGGAGAGGTGCTCCAGCCCTCTGATCATTCTCAGGGCCCGCTTCTGCCTCTCCCATCCTGCCCCACGGTATAATGTATGCTAGATGTGGTATAGATTCTAATTTGTATTTTTAAGTTCACCTTTAAGTGTATTGCAGAAATGCTAAAGCTCACTCGATGTAGAATAAATGGGGGAAAAAAACCAACAACTCTGTGCTATAGAGTTGAGAAACACAAATTATGACATCCTGCTTCCCCTTTTCTGATATGCTTTCACTCTCAGGAGAGAGAGTTGCTGCTGAAGCTCCCTAGAAAATGTTTGAGCTCCAGCTTCTCCTCAGAAAAGCTGTTTCTCTTACAGGTCTCCGTGTGTGGCGCACCAATCCGGGGTCAGTCTTTGACTATGACCCAGCAGAAGACAACATTCAGTCCAGGAGCTTACATCTGATCTCTGGTTTGTTTCAGTCTGTACTATTTATGCAAAACAGGTTTTATACTTACACAAATCCAAACAGTAAAACTGCCAGCGTGGGGAAAGTACAGTTTAGTCACTCTACCCCTGCAAGGGTATGCTTATGTGCTGACTTCAGACACTGCATTAAACAGAGTGGAGATTTCAAAAGTTACACGTGGACACAGCTCATGTAAGAATCAGTGGTGGTTAGAGGAGAAATTGTCCATAGCGCCTCTTCCCAAGCATAACTATATTTATGCTATCTACATAAATGTAGTTAGATGTTTAATAGAACTAGAGCTCAAAAAATATAAAATTAATCTTACTATATATGCAAGTGATCTCCTAACAGGGATGTACAAGATTCACAGGTCCACACATAGCATGCTACAATTGTTTTCCTGTAACATGTGCTTCCTTTTTAACTCCAAAAATGCTGTTCCTCAGGTATCTTTTTAAAGAACAAAAAACAACACAGAAAAACAATAACAAAAAAACAAACAAAACCCCCACACCGCTCATGCTAATTGGTTGAGAAAAGATGCATCCCGAATGCTTGAAAACAGTCTCAGTCATAGCTCTTTGTCAGCTGATAAAGGGAAGCAAGTGATAATTCCAATAAAAATTTTGGATGGAGCAAGCACAATGGAAGGAGGTTGGAGAAATAAAAAAAAAAAAAAAATCATCTGAATATTAGAGCTAAAAGGAACATAATTTTTTTTTTTTTTTTTGAGTAGAACATCAGTATGATGGCTCTAGAATGCTTTTAAAAGCACTGGCAAATGCCACTGAGTAACCATAAAAATAGCCTGAGATTAATTCATTACTCTTTTCCATTAACTTCATAAACATACAGAAACCCCCTGTGCTT
>VXAA01006888.1:0-24428 GCA_013399115.1 Anseranas semipalmata | reverse complement strand
GGGGGGGGGGGGCGGGGGACGGGACAGGTGTTAATATTGTTGAAGGTGTCCTGATTGTAAATGACCAGTCAAATCTCTATTTGACTCATTTAATTGCCTCTTTGGTGGCCTCACTAATCACAACTGACTACTTTCACAAGCTAGGTCCAAGAAGAGACCAGTTCAATTTAATTTACTTCTGTGTAATTTTTTTTGAGATCATCACATCACTGACAAAGTAACTGCCCAGCTGGTGTTAGCTGGATCTGTTCCCTTCACCATTCTGACTTGTTTATCTCTGAGTCCAGACACTGGAAAATGGTCTGGGAATTTTATGTCACTTTCTGGAGCAAAAGGTGTTATATGCCTGTGTTTTATACTGCTGTTCTCTCCCATATTCAGATTTAAAATCCCATTCATTTTGAATTCAAGGACAGAAATTTATTTCTTCAATTGACTACATATAAGTAAAATTCAGAAATATTCTGTTAGGGAGTATAACTAGGAGATATGGATCATATAAACAAAATCACATTAAAACTTCAGACATTTTAACTAGATATATTCGCAGCTCCATTTACATTTGCAATTGTCCTGACACTTTTCTTATAGTCACCACTCCAACATGGTTTCCCACAAGGTCTGCAGACTACCAGGGCTGAATTTCAAACCAAATTACATGCATGGCCCTAATATTCACACAGTATTAATAAGGTGAATATTTGGCTGTGAAAGAAATGTATACAGTAGGCAAAGTCCTTAAGCTGCTCCTTAGCCTACTATTTCATTAATAAATAATGTGACAGGACCAGAATTCAAATATAAACAAATTAATTATTTATGTAAATTAACTTCTAATTTAGTTATCCTGAAATACAACAAGGTTAACAGAATTACACTGAAGCTATTACAACTGAAATGAAAATGTGATGCATTTTCTTGGTGCTGTTTTAGAGACTTAGCGTGAACAGTATTCAAATGGTTTTCCAACTTAATTCATTTTGCAGAGAATGTGTTCAAAGTAATACCATAAAATGTGCTTGCAGTCTCTCTAGGCTTCATACATCTGTTTATTGTTTGCTTTAATAACAAACATTTTTATTGTTGAGATGTGTAATAAATATGACAGACCACAACATACAGCCTGCAAGTTATGAGGAAGAACAGGCTCTGTATGAATAGAGGAGATAGCCAGTAAAAGGCTAGAATGCTGGGGCTCATTTGTCTTCAAATATGGCTCGTTTCCCTGTGACAATCAATAGATAATTTGCTCTAGGGGCAAGTTTTCCTTTATGAACAATGTCCAAGCCTGTATTATAGGACTCATCTCACTTGATTCAACATTTCTTTGCCAGCGCTAACAAAATTCTATTGCTTTGGGAAGTTCAGATGTATTTGTGGCCTACTTTATGTCAAAAGCTGAATTTCTGTTCCAACAAGGGCATTAGATGAAGGTGTAGGCTAGGCTTATGTACTTTGTAAATTATTATTTTCTTAACTGGACTGTTTTATAGTCTTAAATATACAAATGGGCACCCACTTCTATATAGCCACTTGAATACCTAGAGAAAATGCTCTTTCACTATCCTTCAGAAAGCTCTAGTGCTTGCATTTCTAGTTACATACAACACTTACCCAGAGGCTGAGACAGAGTTGGTTTTAATGCCTTCCTTACCGTAAAGGGATGGCAGTTTATATCTTTAACTTCCTAGAAGAAAGTCTTGTGTACAAGCATATAAACAAATCTGATTCAGATTTGATTTTGATTCAATACCTACCTATTTTATAAGTTTCCTGTTGGACTGGGACCAAGAAGAATTTGGGATTCACTGAGTCAGAGACACATCACAAAAGGGAGCATGACTCTATAACCCAGTAACTGAAGAACTCATGCATTTTCTTTCTACTCCATCTTAGCTAAAAACATTTAGAGATCAGAAATCAGAGCCCTTTCTCCTATCTGAAGGTTATATTCCTTGAAATGTTTCAGAAAAAAAAAAAGAAAGAAAAAAAGAAAGAAAAAGGTTCTTAAATATCTTTATCTTTTCTACAGGAAACTTAGGAGCTTTGAATTCCATTCCAAAATACAAGGCAAGTACTCAACAAATCAGGGGGGCTACTTCAAGACTGATTCAAGAAAATACCAGCTAAACTACCATGGAGTCTGAGATACATTGGATGCCTGAAATGGGATACAATTAGCTGTATTTTGGTATTTAGTGTTAATTTAAATACACTAGAGAGTCCCAGTTGGTTTCTGGCTGCCCTTCTAGAAGTGTGCTGATATACTGTAGTTGATACTGTGTATCATATCTGCCAGCCCTATGAGAACATGTTGGACAACTGGACATCTGAAAATGGGAGATGAATATTTGTCCAGGAAACTGAATCTTACTTTTAGGATTTGAGAGAGAAATTTGTCTGTGCTCATTAATTTGTATTATTAGGATTCTAAAGTTATATCCTGATCTTTGCTAAGCAGTGGATCAATTGGATTACAGTTATCCAAGAATCTAAGCCACGAGGAACAGATTTGCTCACATCATGCATTTAGGACTTATATCAAAAAAAAGCGTAGACTTCCATCAGGCCCTAGCTAAATCACTAAGTATTCCTCATATTTGAAAATCTACGTTTTCATTCCCCTTTAGCAAATTTGCAGATAATAGAAAACTGGGAGGAGTGGCTGATAGACCAGAGGGTTGCACTGTCATTCAGAGCAACCTTAACAAGAAGAAAAGGGCCAAAAGGAATCTCATAAAGTTCAAAAAAGGGAAATGCCAAGTCCTGTACCTGAGGAGGAATAACCTCACATACAAGTAAATGCTGTGGGCTAACCATCTGGAAAGCAGCTTTGCAGAAAAGAAGCTGGTGACCCTGGTGGACAAGTTGATCATGAGCCAGGAATGTACCATGATGGCCAAGAAGGGCAACAACACCGTGGGCTGCAGTAGGAAAAAACATTGCCAGCAGGTTGAGTGGGGTGATTACTCCCCTTTTCTCAGCACTAGTGAGTTTGTCCACTTCTAGGCTCTCCAGCAGAAGAGAGTACATAGATGTACTGGAGAAAGTCCAGTGCAAGACCACAAAGATAATGAAGGGACTGTAGCACCTTTCATATGAGGAGAGGCTGACAAAGTTGAGACTGTTCAGCCTAGAGAGGAGAAGGTTAGGACGCTGGCCAGGAGGATGCAGATCTTAGCAATTTTTACAGATACCTATGGAAGGGAATGAAGAAGTGGGAGCCAGACTCTTCTCAGTGATGTCCACTGACAGGACAAGAGGCAATGGACACAACTTGAAAAAACAAAATTCCACATGAACATAAGAAGAAACCAGTCAAACACTTGAACAGGTTGCCCAGAGAGGTTGTGGAGTTTGCATCTCTACATATGCAAAACCTGACACAAAACAGACCTGAGCAACCTGCCCTAGCTGATTCTTCTCTGAGCAAGGGAGGTAGACACCACAGCGTCCAGAGGCCCCTTTCAACGTCAACTATTTTTTGATTCTGTGATCCTGTGATTTGTGTATTTAACAGTGAACTTTTTGAACTGGGCCAAACAAAGCCTTAATGGAGAATGAACATTTTCTTATTGCCTCTTGAACTACACTTGGATACAGAATGCAATTTACCTAGCACTTGCTGTTTGATCAGGCATCTATGAGTAAGGGTATGTAGAAGGAGAGTGTCTGCTCCTTTAAGGCTATCTGGTCAAGGACCTTTTCCAATGCAACAAGGGATAAATAAGACAAGGAGGAAGTGATGGGAACCATGTCTGGTCAGTCACACTTATTGATGAGGGCATGTGAGAATGTGAGAATGTTTATTTCATCTGTGTTATATGATTGAGAACTTCCACGTTGGGAGACAATGACCAGAAAGGCCTGGTCAGTTGTACTAATTGATAAGGAAAGAGATGGACTGTGGGAATGTTGATTCAAGCAGAGTTGTTTGAGTGAGGATCCCTGGATCAGGATGACAAGAAGTAAAGAAGGGGGAGCAATAAGCAAAATGCTGAGACACAGAGCTGACAAATAAAAAATGGAAACAATAACATGAAATAAACTTTGCAGTCACACTAGTTGATGAGCTATCAAACTATAGGCACCACTTCCAGGTGGGCTTTACAGCTGATATGATTGTGAATCAGGGTAGGGACCCAGACTGGAAGGGTGCAGAAACTGCAGAGCTCTGCAAACTCATGGGGTGTGTGAGCAGGAGCAAAGAGGAAGGATAGGTAGAAAAGGGTAGAAAAGGGCTGGTCGCATGTAAAATGGTGCTGGTCAGTACGCTTGTCTGGCCAAACCCTGCACCTGATCACTGCAGTCAGTTTTATCTTCTTATATGTTTCTCTCATTAGATCTTTTCTTATCTCTCTCCATGTATCTGCACTCTCTCTCCTGTGTGTATGTGAGCTGCAAGGACTAAGTGCCAGCTACTGGTGAGACCTGGGTGTGGTGAGTGGACCTCGGTGCAAGCTGGTGGAGTCAGTCTGGGGAACCGGCACCCTGGCCAGTGGTGCCAGCTACTGGAGGGAGCGGGCTCTTCCAGTCCCAGCTACTGGAGGGAGGACTGGTGTGACTGTAGGCTTGTGTGTAGGCATATATGTGACTTGAAAGGATTAAATACTGGCTGCTGGTGGAGGGGGAGGGGCAGTGTGAGTGGATTTAGTGCCAGCAACTGGAGTAAGGCCAGAGGTGTATGCCAGCGGCCTGTGGTGCCAGCTACTGGAGTAAGTGAGGGTCCTGGCATCAGTAGTTGGGGAGACCATAGTTCTCTGGATCTAGTAAGGGTCCTACAGACTTTGTGCCCAAAAAACAGCTACTGGGGGACCAGCATGAATGAACTTGGTGCCAACTACTGGAGTCAGATGGGGGTTATAGGCTCTGTGGACTGTGGTGCCAGCTACTGGAGTGAGTGGGTGTCTTAGTGTCAGTAGTTGGAGGGTCCTCTCTGGACCTAGGGAGGGCTCCACAGACTTTAAGCCCGGAGCACCAGCTACTGGGGAGACTGGTGCAACTGGACGGGGTGCCAGCTGCTGGAGTCACACAAGGGGTGTAGGCTCCGTGGGCTGTGGTGCCAGCTACTGGAGCAAGTTGGGTCCTAGCATCAGCTACTGGAGCGAGCAGGGGTCTTCTGCTCCCACAGGGGCAGGAGCAGTGTGTGTTCCCAAACCAGCTACTGGGGGTGCTGGCATGAGGGGGACAAGTGCAGGGCTCTGCACTAGTGGCTGGAGTGGAGCCACAGGTCACAGCCCATGTACCTGGTGCTGGCTGCTGGTGGGGGAGTGAGTGTCTGCGCCTTCTTCAACATGCTGTGCATGGGGTGTGTGTGTATTAGCTGGACTAGACAGCAAGTAGTGGGGGCCTCGAGTCTGGGTCGGAGTATCTGGCGGGCAAGCAGTCTGTGCTGGTACACCCAGGGGAACTTGCAAATGTGGTGTGCGTGACGGATGAGTGTGTGGGCTTGCAGCAAACTTCAAGCTGGACTAGCTGACAAATAGGCAACCAATGAAGTGCATAAGAGGGCCTGGGATCCAGGCAGGGGTGTCGGGTGGACAAAGGGGCTGTATTGGTATTCGAGGATCTGGGCAGGGGGTGGTGGATGGACAGAGAGGTCGTGCCAGGTGCTTGAAGGATCCGCAGATGTGTTTGTGCTTGTGAACCTGGAGAGTCCTGTGTGTGTGTGTTCACTACTGAAATTCTATCTCAACCAGCTCGAGAGGAGGGAAGGGCCTTGGCTGTCTGTGTCTATGTTTTATGCGAGTCCTGTTGAAGGCAGCCCTTGACTGGGACAGCCAGTGTGACCAGCTGTGCCAGTGTCCTTTCTCTGTGTGTCTCTGGGATGCATGCTCAGCTTTGTTGCCAGTTGAACCTGCAAAGGGGAAAGCGACAGCTGCATCCTCTGGCCTGGGCAGAGACCCTGGGTCCCCTGGCACCAGGCTGGGCCCCAGTGGCCTGACAGGAACAGTCCTGGGCTGGAGTGGCTGGAGGAGGAGGATGCTCTCTCATCGTTCTTCTTTTCCTCACTTAACACTATGTTTTGGATCTATTTCTGTAGAAATTAAGGAAATCTTTCAAGTACTTAAGTAATTTAAATTGGACAGGAAAAATACATAATTTCCTGTAGTGAACAGTCATTTTCATTGGCAGAGGCTGGACTTTATGACCTAAGAAATGCATTCTAAGCTTAATTTATTATTACATCAGCAATAAAATATTTTTCTAGTAATCTGTTATACCATGGATGTTCTAGTAGTTTGTTATACTAAGGAGTGAGTCTCTGATTCTCTCTTTTTAATACTGAAACACTGTATAAATATCGAATTTAGCATCTTGCATTAGTACTAGATTTGCATTTATAGTACAGTTGCTCTTACTGCTGTTGTGTTTTATATTATAGTTGTCCGTGAAAGTTGGAAGGTGTTAATCAACTGAAGAATGCTAGTTTAGAAGACATGAGATAATAAAAGGACAAGGTGATAACAACCATTAGTTTAGAATGAATAAAATCTGTTGTGTCTAATTTACCCATAACAGTTAAGGCTGACTATAATTGGTCTGTCACTTTTTATCACTGCAAAATACGCTCTTATTCTCATTATAAAAGTTGTTACAAGGCAGTTTGTGGATGCCTTACCTTGATTCATCGAATTCTAATAAAATTATAGCCATTATATCCAGAAGATGAAAACTGGAATGGGCCAAATACGATCTTGATGTAATGTTCTCAGAAGGCAGAAGTTATTAATAGAGATGATATTGGCAGAAAAATCTTATCTGTGAAATAGTTTTGGGCATTTTGATTGCATACCATTAGAATACAATAGTTCAGTTGGAATGGCACTTCAAAAATCATCTAGTCCAACTGCCTGACCAGTTCAGGATTAAACAAAAGTTAAAGCTTATTATTGAGGGCATTGTCCAAATGCCTCTTGAACACTGACAGGCTTGGGGCATCAACCACCTCTCTAGGAAGCCTATTCCAGTGTTTGACCACCATCAGGGTAAAGAAGTTTTTCCTCGTGTCCAGTCTGAACCTTCCCTGATGGAACTCTGTGCTATTGCCTCATGTTCTATAGCATTGGTTACCAGGGAGAAGAGACAAGCACCTCCCTCTCCACTTCCCCTCCTCAGGAAACCGTAGAGAGCAATGAGGTTGCCTCTCAGCCTCCTTTTCTCCAGACTAGACAACCCAAGTGTCCTCAGCCTCTTCTCATAGAACATGCCTTCCAGCCCTTTTACCAGCTTTGTTGACCTCCTCTGGATGCTTAACATCCTTTTTATATTGTGGAGCCCAGAGCTGTACACAGTATTCAAGGTGAGGCCACACCAATACTAAATATAGGGGGAAAATCACCTCTTTTGACTCCCCTGAGACTTTTAATTTAAAAAAATAAAGATTAAGTTGAATTGTTAATATCTGAAAGCTTTAAAGATAATTCTTGATGAACATGTGACAGATATGGTGAGATGAGGGTAATGATGTGAAATACACCTTTTTGACAAGTCTTGTATTGTCTTACATAGCTGACAGATAGTATTACCATTTAGTCTCTCTAGTCTCTGTTCTTCTCACTTCTACACATGATTTTTAGAAAGCAAACTCCTCCTTCTTTATTTCAGTGTATAAAAGAAGTCAGAAAGTGCTTTCAGGAGGATGAAGTGAAGGCAATTTATATGCTGGAGGAAGAGGGCCACCATCAAGTAATAACACTGAATAATGCTAGGCCTACTGCAAATAAAATCTTTCTGAGATCGGCACTATTGAATTAGGATAGAGATTCAAAATGCTCCAACCAGTTAAAGAAGTAGTAATGAAGCAAGAAAGTCGGCACTGCAGTATGGTGAATGCACAAGGAAGGAAGTAAAAGAAATTGCCCTTGGATTGAGAAAAGTGAGAGAAGGAAAGAGGAAACCAAAATACAACTTGTGTAAGTGTTGTAAGTGAAGTACTTTTCTATCCTGAGGCTATTAACCTCCAGCATTGACTGGTTGTGACACTTTAGTAGCCAACTGAAGGGAGACAGAAATGATAAAAAAGATTAAAATATCCCCATATACCTCCACAAAAAGAGGTCAATGGATCAAGATAATGGAATGTAACTAGCTGCATGGGTTGGACACTAGATCTCTTATTTTAAAATGTATCAGAATCAACAATTATCTAGCATTTGTGATTTTAGTTCAGTCAGTACAAGACATTTGTAATTTTTGAAAAGAAACTAGGCATATTTTGTCTGACTGTTGATGCTGTCAGAAAAATGATTATTAAAACTTACTAATCTTGCTACATTTCTCTTATTGCTGTCATGGGGTAAAAGAATATTCAGGGCATCACTAAATTAATTTCACTCTGAATTATCCTGGCATACCTATAAAATACTTTCTGGTAGCTTGTAAAATACAACCACCAAAGCAGTAAAGCAGTGCAAATGTTTTCACTGTGAAGAGCATATTGAATGAATTTAAAGTTTGCAAGTTTTTTATTTAAAAATTGTTAGTGTTTCGATATATTTATTACAAATTAATCATAGAATACTGAGAGAATAATTCTTACTCTGTACTTTTGACCAGGCTCATTAAAAAGATTCAGTGTTTATTTAGCTGTCATGGAGATCTGATGACACATATCAGTTCCTGGAACGGATGTTGAGAACTCATAACCAGTTTTAGTACAAATAGATAATTAACTAATATGCTATTTCTCTGTATGTGCATGTGGATGTCTGCTCACAGAAGAGTAAAGTGATTTTAAAGAGTCCTGAAAGGAACCTCTAAAGACACTTTGAAGACTGGTTCCTTCTATACGATATTATATTATCTTACTTAAACTAAACCTATGGTACCAACTGCTACTAATCCATTATCTGGTTACCCCAAAACTTGTCAATGACACAATGGTTTTGGTCAACAGAAATGGAGGAGTAGGTTAAAGGCTTGCTTTGTTCTCCTTATATAATTGAGTGTAATCTGTAGGAGGAGTTATTCTTCTGAGAAAAAGTTTCATTATCACATGTAACAGAGCATTCAACATTTCTGAATGAGAAATTTGTTTCTCCGAAGAGACCTCAGGTCAGTGATGCACGTAACAAGAATATTAGGCCAATGGGCCTTTATCTTTAACTCTACTTACAAAGATCATCAAGAAGAAAATTATATTTGCTGTTTTCAATCTGACAACCTCAATAAACATTAAGAGGGAGTGTCACTTCAGCTCAATGTCTAGCACAGATGGTTACATGCTTACTATTAGAGCCTAAGAATAATGGAAACTGAAAAAGGGTACTATGCATCAGTACTTGAAGTAGAACTGAATTGTGCAACATGAAATTAAACTAAAATTGAAGAGGAACAGTGATAGTACAAGAAAACTTCACATTCTCTGTTAAATCCTGTTATTAAATGCAGTAGTAAAGACATTTTAATAAACAAGTAAAATGATGAGTAAATATTTTAAGATTCTAGAAATTAAAATCCAAAGTAAAATCCATCTAATACTGAATCCAAAAATTATAGTAGAAAATAGTTCATGTTGTGAAGTCAAGCATGCAAACATTAAGATTTCCTAAAATTAAATAAGCCTGTTTAAAATTCATTTGATCCCTAATGCATTTGTAATTTGAAAGTGATTTTCAATGTTTGATCAATTATTATAGGTTTGTCTGTTACTTCCTAACTTCTCCACACCTGATTTGGCAAGTATAGTCATGTTATTTTAATAAAGTATGTGCATTAACTCCTGGATTTTTTTTTTTTTTCCTTTGGAGCCAGACTATCACACAATTATCTGTGACCCTGCTGACCCAAACAAAAACTCTGTCTCCTCTGGTAGTTTGCTTCTAAACATAGTTGCATGCCAGGAGTAAAAGCATGGGGAAAAGGTCATGTATAAGGCAACTTTACTTCCTAGTTTTTGACAGCTACCACTTTAGGGATAGCTTTGGAATTACATCTGGACCAAACCCTTATAATACACACTGATTATCCTAATCTGTCTCACCTCTTTTGATTTTTATATATTTGTTCTAGGTATTTTTTCAGTGTGAAGGAATTCCACAGTTTAATTATGAGTTATGAGGAAACAATTCATTTTCCAAAAATAAACCCTTTGCCTGATATATTATTAGGCTCTTGTGTTCTAAGAAATGGTAAGTAATTCCCTTCTGTGGTTAGGTCCCTGTTCCATTAATTTTCTTATGTCTTTGTTCCCCTTTGCCACTTTTCTCTTCCTCAGGCTGAAAACACTAGTCCATCTTGTCCTAGGTGTTTGGATGAGGACTGCATATGTTTCCCAGCAGTCAGGAAACACTTAGGATTTATACAGATTTCTAAACCTATAATTATTCTTTTCTATTTGGTCTGATTTACAGTAACGTCAAACAGTTTTCCTGCCTTGTTGGCTGCTCTCAGAGACTAGGATTTTTTTTTTCCCCTTCCATTAAACAATTCCCAATACCTTCAAAATATTTCCAACGTTAGTTACAGTGAAATTAAATATGTCATCATGTTTGCACCGTTAGGGGCTGTTCCCTTCTCTCATCTTTTCCACTGTCTCCATGTGCTGCTTCTCATTTTTGGATTCCCCTAAGATGGCTCCATTTCTTTAGGGACCTTTGATGGCAGATCTTATTAAAACCCTGGATCTTCATCATCCTCACATTCTAAGGATGCATTAATACTAACATTAATTTAATACAACTGTTCTCTGACACTTGAGCTAACTAGCAGGAACCAGTCTGTGTTTCATATTCTCCAAAACATGGCGCCTGCATTTTGAGAATATTCTCTGGATTGTGTTAGCTCCTAAGTTGTAAGCAGGACAGTGATAGTTGGTATGAATCAAAAGTCTGCCATAGAGTATTCTAACAATTTATTGGTATATAGAATCAAGTTCCGCTGCCTGGGAACATTCCCAAAGTAGCAATTGACTTTTTTACAGGACTACATTGATTTTGGATGGAAAGACTATTCTCTATAGTATGTATATTGATTCTTCCTCCTTTCCCATCTCTCTCTCTCTCTCTCTCTCTCTCTCTTTTTTTTTTCCTGATAGTTCCAATCTTTACAGTTTACCCGAAGTTAAATCAGATTTACCAGTTCATTTTCTATTTATCTCCTGAACTATTTTAAAAATTGATGTCCCATTTGAACTTTCCATCCTTCTGATTTTAGCTGGTGGTTAGCAATTTTGTATTTGATTACCTTTACAGTTCCTGGCTGAATATAATATCTTCATGGCAAAATCATATTAATCATTTTATTGGTTTATCTCAATGGCCATTTACTGACACTTCAATTTGAGACAGTTTCTCAGACAGCTTCCTTATAAAAAAAAAAAAAAAAGCAAACATTATGGTTGCATTAGGAGAACACATGCAATACATTTTATCTGTCTACTATGGTCATTTCTTCATTTCTTCCTTAAGTGTTTCTTTAGAATCTACATTGTCTTTGGACCCCCATCAATTCTTTGGCAGTCATCCTGACTTCACTGTGTTTAAAACAAAGCTCTGTTAGTAGTTTTAATGTCATTAGCAAGTTACTCCTAAAGACTTTTTTGAACCTTTTTGACATATAAGCTGTTTAATTCTAATAATTTGCAAAAGTGAAGTATCTAGGTGTTGCTGAGTGTTTAGCACTGACTAAGGCACTGCAACACCTCAATATAAGGAACGCAACAGGTCTTTCAGACAGGAATCTAGACTCAGGGTTCAAAACCCAAACTTCCCTCTCAATGGTTAGAGAATGACCTCAATGGTAAGCAAATGCTAAAATTCCCATGACCAGAAGAGCAATTAAAAAAAAAAAAAAAAGCGTAATATGGGGTCTGTCTGAATTTCCGCTGTTACTGCTGACTGCAGCAGGAATGCAAGGAAGATCTCAGTTTATTGAGGTTCCTCTGCATTATCTCCTGAAGGCAGGGAAGGTGTTGGATGAACCAAAGCAGTACCGAAACCTTTGTTGTTAAAATTATGATAAAGACAATGTTGCTGTCTATTATTTATAAAGGAGCTTGGAAGTCAGGTAGAGTCCAGCTCTTGGCATTCTTCTTGGGGGGGGGTTCAAATCTTTATGCCTTCCAACCCAGCAGAATGTCTTCATCATGAAGTTATCATAGATACATTCCTCATATGTGTCCCAGAGAGAATTATCTGCAAAACTACTGGAGCAAGACCAGCAAGCAAAAGCACGTGTCTGTAGTGAAGACAGACCCCTGGGAGTTAGGGGTTCTGCTTCTTTTTCTATTTATACATTTAGATGCTGCAGGGGTTAGGTCCCTACAAGGCACTGTTTTTGCAGCTAAATGTTCTCCATGATTCTGATGTATTACAGAGATTTCTGCTTTTTGAACTACAGAAACAGGTGCAGGAGCTGGTTAGCATCTACCTTGGAAGCAGCAACAAGAGAAAAAGAGGTGCTTTGAAACAAACTGTAGGTGTTTGTTGACAGTAAAAGAACAAAGATTTAGAGAAGATGATAAGCCTCTTTATTTCTATCCTCACTCCCAACATTTTCCTCTCTGACCAACTAAACTACTGTCCCAGTTCTTACCTTCATGCCCATTCCCTACACAGGAGCTTGGTTCTTTACATAGATTCATCATAGGACAGTCTCCTGGCTAATATCATCTCACTGTACATTATGCTAGTACAATAATTTCATCATTTATATTCTTGACATATCCCTCTAGAAGTCTGAGAAATCAATGTTTGTTTGTAAGTAGTAATTAAAATACATTTTTAAAGGCAAAACCTTCTTCTTATGGGGACTTGGTCATACTCATCAGTGTTGCTGTTAATGTTCTCAAGAAGAGGGCAATGTAAAATGGTTAGTCTTAACTTTTCTTCCTTAAACTTCAAGATTATTTTAGAGGATTAACTCATAAAAAACCACACATATGCCTTTCAATTTAACAACAGCTATTACTTTAGTGACTGTCAAATTTAGATGCAATCACCAGCCTATTGTTTCAAAAAGTCTTGTGGTTAGCACATAAACTCCCTAAACAGCTCAGCTTGATAAAACACCAGCTCAAGACATCTGGCTGTAGAATAAAATCCAGCCTTTAGAATGAAATAAGAAATCTCCATTTTGTTTCAAAAATTCCACCATAAAATTTGTAAAAACTGAACTTACCATGCCATTGTGAAAAACAAAGCAGAACTCTTTATTAGATGAGAGGAGAGAAGACCAGGACTATGAGGTTTATCAGGAGTCTTGATAGATCAATTAACCTAAATAATACATTTTATATATATATATATATATATATATTGACAATTTTTATGAGCCTTGAAATGCAAGAACCAAGGATGGGCTAAAAGTACACTCAGCATCTCTTAAAATAAAGGACAAACTTACAGTATATAGTGTGTTCAGTGTATTCTTTAGGTAATCATTTCTTGATGGTAGCATCCTGGAGCACAGATTGGCTTATTTTTTTGTTGCCTCCAAATGCTATTAGGACAAATACTTTTTATTGATATTTATGAATAGAAAATGACATTTCAAAATAAAACTTAACTCTGTAGATTGTTAGCTTTCAGCGTGACTGAAGGCACAACAAAATGTCCTGTAATGAAAGTATTTTTATAGTGGTTGAAAGTCAATGTGCAGTACGTTAAAGTTCATTATGATGCTAAGTATACTAGGAAATGTGTCAATTTATAATGCTTATGGCTGATAATGCCATCATAATAAGTTCTGGTTTATTGCTATATACACAGCAAAAAGAAAATGACACTTCTAAATAAAATTAAAGTGTTTTTGAATTTCTCTTTATTGGTTGTCAGCATGGCAGAAACAAACACTTAAAATTATGAAGGCTGAACATTACAATTTAGGTGCAATACCCATGTAAATTTTATAATTCACAGCATACCTGCAATCTAATACAGTCTATGCATTATGAATATCTGGAGAATTTCACCTTATCTTCTTTCATTTACTCATGTATATTTCAGACTGCACTCTATTCTGATGTCCTGATTTAGGATGATAGCATAGCTATCAGCTCCAGCTTTATATTGAGAGTCACTCTGAGAACTTTAAGATCAAAGATGTTCAAAAAAGGTATCCCTACTGGGCAGCTACTCAGAAAAGCATTAGGCAATTTGTCAACATGCTGGAGTGCAGGAAGTTGTTATAACTGTTAATGTGGGAAAGGAGACAAGAAACAGCTCTAGCAACAGGAAGGACTCAGCTGCTAACAGAAAAAGCCAAAATTGCAGGTCAATGCTGTGTTACTTGCTCTGTGACAGATAGACACAATTTATTTCCTCCCCAGAGGAGAAAGGAATTTCTTTGTTACCCTCTACTGAAATCAAACTCAAAGTGTGTTCGGGGTGCCTTTATGCATTTCTTATGAGAGGAAAAAGAAACGTGAGTATTTGAGAGTTTCCCAGGTGCTATCATAATGAACCCGCACTGTCAGAAGTAGTTTCAGTGGTCTTAGAGGGTTTTCTTCCTGTACCCATAACACAGTTCAAAAGCATGATCCATACTTTGGGATTGTGTGTAGAAGATCACACCCACCATCCTAAAGCTGTGATTCCTATGGAATTCTTTTCCTCCCTGTTCACAGGGAGCAAAAGACAAAAATGATTCATTGAAACTAAAGTTACTGGACTGTGCTGTCTATATCACAGAAAAATTCGCAGATGAGAATAGCAAGGCTTAAGATCATGGAAACAGCATTATTTTTAAATAATTCTTTAAAGAGGACATCCTCAAGTAGAACCATACCCAAACTACCAGCTTAGGTAGTTCTATATCAAGGTTCCTGACTAATTGCCTAGTATTGCAAGCATTTCAGTTCAGTCAATGAATCTTTGTAAAGCATTTGTTTATGTGCAAAATGTTGTAGCTAGAACAAGTAGGAGCTTAGTTCACAGCTATGTTTTGTCACAATTTAAAGTCAGGTTCAGAAGTACTTAATAGAAGGATCTCCTATGAGATGCTGGGCATGCAGAAGTTACACGGAATGTCCACCAGCCATCTGCTCCTGGTGTCACTTGTCTAGCCATAGAGAGCTGAAGATATCCGTTCTACCTGTGATCTGCTTTACCTTCAAAGCTCACCTTGCTAAAGAACATGGAGAGAGGTTTAGTCATAGCCATAAACTTACAAGTATCCTGAAGAGGTGTTTTGAGTAGTTCTGTATCTCATAATGACATATCACAATACAACCACACACAGAAGTGCTCCCAGGATGCCCTGCTATGATGCCCTTGATCTTAGGGCCTCATATAGAAATAGAAGGAGTAAAACAGAGTTCCCAAAGATAAGATTGAGAATTGTGCAAAAGCTCCAATGTTGCAGCTGAAGGTCTAGGATGGTTTTGTCACCTGGTCATTATTCTGAAGCAGAGTTGTTTTAGCTCTCTAAAGCTAGAGAAATCAGCTCTCTTTCAGTGCCAGAGTTCCTGTACTATCCATTGCATTACAGTGACAGAAGAAAAGGAAAAATATGAGCATTTTTACTGCAAGCTTTTTTTTTTTTTTTAGGAGGCAAGACAGAAAAGGAAATAGGGAGGGGCTTATATGTTACAGATTAATAACAATTACCGATTAATAACAATTCTTAAAAAACAAACAAACAAACAAACAAAGCACTCCTTCTTTGCAAAACAAACCCCCATCAACATATCATGGAATATAGCCTTCTCCTCTATTAGGCCCAGAAATGTAATTTGAAAGAATGGGTGAAATGTTCCTATGAAAGGAGATGGTTTCTGCAGATCCAAAGATCTGGCCTAATGAGATACTTAGTAAGACAATGCACATCATTAAAATGCTAGTTCTGCTAGGACTGGGTCGGAGTGCTGTGTATCCTTGTGTTGCAGAATTGGAGGCAACATGTCCTGAACAAAAGGTGTGATTTATACCACTTAAAGGAATACAGTCAGGAAGAATCATGAACTAAGGATGTAAAGTGCATTTTTTCTTTTTCCTTTTTTTTTTTTTTTCTTTTTCTGGCTGAAGAATAAAAGCTAGAGGAGTTTCCACTGCAGGTGAAGTTATTTGAAACCAACAGATGTTGATGTTTGAATATCAACAGATACTGAAAACCAACTGCTTGGTGGACAGTCTGTACTAAACCAGTTTTATTTACATTCATTTTTAGTTTCTTAAGAACCAAGAAATAATGACAGCTAAAGGAGACAGCTGGCTGCCCCCAAGTCCTCTGCAGCCAGAGAACAGGCAAATGTTCATTTTCCAGGCCGCAGCAGCGGTGCTGGATTGACTGGGGTGGACAACAGCTGCCCAAGGGTAGGGGAAGGAGCCTGTAGGAGAACTGCTGGTCTGCCACCTCGGGTTGCTTGCAAACACATCTGTGTCAGTCCTGGATTACAGGCTGGTGCACAGTGCTTCAGGGAGAGCTGAGCAGGGAAATCTCAGGAAATCTGAAATAACACTTAAAAAATGAACATTTTTGAAAATCTTTAAAAAGAGAGGTCAGAATATAATTTCTATAATTTCTCTTCCACTTAATCTGCCTCTGATGTCCTACATCACTGCTCCCATTCTCAGAGCTCACCAGCTGATTGCTGTGTGAGCCTAGCAGGAGGCAGGGAGAGGGGCTGGGGGGAAGCACATATTTTGCTTTGAGCACGGTGCACTCCTGTGCATGCAGCAGCTATCCCTCAGTGTGTGATTGGCTAGGGTTGGCACTATGAGGCTATCAGTGCTGTCCAGGATTTTGTTTTCCTAGATGAAATACATAGGAGCAAAGTAATATGATTTAACCCATCTGCTCAGAGAGAAAGCAATTATTTCCTTCTCTGTCATTCAGTCCTTCATGGCTGTGCAAATCTGTGTAAACTCTAGCTTTGCCCATTGCCACCTGCCCTTCTCTTAGTAGAGGAACCCCATCTTTCCCTGTTTCTCAATTTGCTACCAGGGAATTCTGCCGTATTTAGTCACTTGCAGCTGCCTCAAGAACACAGGGGAAAAAAAAAAAAAAAAAAAAAACACAAAAATGGGGTGAGGAAGAGGAGGGATTGGATCAGAAAAAGCCAGATCTGCCCAGAAGACCCAGTGTTCCCACTCTTCAATATTTTTGGCAGGACACATCAGCAGCTGTGCAGTTTTAAAATTTTGTTTCAGCAACAGTCACGGTTTAAAGCATTATCAACCGTGTCTGGTGAACACATGTGCACTGGCAAAATTCAGCCATCAGAACAGCTTCAGCTCTGCACCTTTCCTAGCAAACAGTCCTGTAAACCAAAATTATTCCTATGATCGGGAGAAATATCTGTTGACTTGAAAGCTGCTCAGAAGAGAGCTATGATGGCTATTCTGACAGCTGTTAGACTCAGAACTTTGGCTTTTTTTAGAACTTTACAGTATATGGTATAATTTCTTCAGGGTAAAACTATCTGGCTGTATAAAGCTAAAATAAAGCTAAAGACAAGTTACAGTCTTGTCACCTAACTATTGCACAATTTTCAGCTTCAGCTAAAATTAGCTAAAATAAGACCAGAAAAGTCTAGATAAGGCCAGCCATGTCCTTAGGCCTTGCATACCTAAGCTAATACAAGGTTGTGGCCCATTGACAGCAACAGCAACAGCATATTTAGTACAGAGCTACACGATGTTGAACCTTCTGCTACTATGGGAATAAATCTTTCTCTCACGAAGTGCTGGAATGAACAGCAAATACTAGTAGCTGCTGATTCCAGTATCTTAATGTAATTTAATAAATTACATGCAAAGCATGACACACAACTTCTCTCTCATAACTGAGTTCAAAATAATTTAAGTTGTGGCAGTTGCTTTTTAGAGAAATCATTTTAAATGCACTAGATTAATGACTGCATTCATTTCTATTTAAATATATTATTATTTTTTCCCAATGAAGTCAAATAGCAGGGTTGTGAGGTTGGTCAATATTTTTGCAATGCAGAAGTTTTGTTTCATGCCGCTGACAGGCTCAGATCAAGACTATGCACATATACTGCAACCACCAAGCTGCTCTTTTCTTTTGATGAGATATACTGTTTCAAAATAGATCCTCTGCTGAGCTAATTAGGAAGGTGTATTAATCCCTAAGAATTCCATGTTGAGCTCACTAAAGGGCCTGAATTCCTATTGTTCTGAATATTCTGAGCTGGTTTAGAGGATAATGGTGAATACACTAGTAAAAAGATTATACACAGTGTTGCTGTGATTACTGACATGGGTCAATCTACAGAGCTAGACACTTCCTCAAAATCCTCAGTATACAGACCTAGGTAATGCATATGTATTAGAAACTGTGTGCACAACCTTGGGGTTGGGGTGGCAGGGGCAGTGAAGCTCCTGAACAACTCCCTGTGGAAAGCCAAGTCACAAATTACTTAGTTTGGACTAGCAACATGTAGTTTATGCATCAAGAGACCATGAATAAACAATTGTCTCTACTTGCATAAGAAGCACTGAAGAAATTCTCTCTCGTATGAAAGGAAACTATAGCACTTAAGCAATATAACCCCTATTATAGCACGAAATTTCTGTTATACTAAAATACCTCTGTAGTGCCAGTAAACCACACAATCTGATGTCAGTGTCAACTGTGTCTTCTACTTAGCAAAGTTATTTTATTAACAGACACTAATATCTTCTCCCAGGGCACACTGAGAAATAAGGAAGGTGAAAGCTTCCTACATATACATGATGTCTCAAAGTTCTGTCAGACGATGTTTGTTCAAATGTGAAATGCTGAAGTATCTTCTTATAAATCAGTTTCCAAAAGAGCCTAACAAGATATAAAATAACAGCAGAAGTTAAATGCTAGGTTGTAGCCTGAAAAAAAAAAATCATTACTATTTCTCCCTGTTCCCAAAGAATAACCCTGATTTTTATATCAATTTATGGATGGTTTTCCAACCTTACCAGGCTAAATAAAATATAAGCCATACTTGCCATTAATTTTAACTAAATCAAGCTTTAAAAAGTTATTTTCCACTGTTATTGAAGTGATTGTTTTTAATGCATCCCTCAAAAAAGCAATTTAACATGTAGAAAGATGACTCTTGAAGCTCCCCACCATGCTCAACTCTTCTGGTTGACCTGGGAGTAGTCTATCACGCATGACTCTGAAAGAAGCAGAGACTCCCAAGTTCAATATTCCAGCTAATCAAGCAAGATTGCTCACGGGGAGAGACAGTGTCATCTCCATTTACTGTAGCTAATTCACATGAATTTGTCATCAGCTCAAATCACAACAGCAGGTGCCCTCATAGCAGACAGCTCCTTCTTTCATAGACAGGCTCAAGTCAGACTTCCGCACTGCCTGACCTTCCAAGAATTTTGAGTACCCAGAATACAACTCCTAGTTTAAGACTACAAAGCTTTCTTGAGCTATTTAACTTCAAGTGAATATTCTGAGACTAATAACCCCCTCAAAAACAAAACAACAACAAAAAACAGCATGAAGTTAATATATACCAGTCTACTTAAACAGAAGCCATAACAAAATGTTGTGACGAGTGTATCTGCAATCATATTTGTTTATAATAATTTAAGAAACAATAACATTTTAAATCTTTAGTAGATTAAAATGTTCTAGTACTTCTTTGAAGCATGCAAACATCCCTTTAAAGAATTTTTATTACTGTTTATTCCCAACATAATTGAAAGTATACAAAGGCACATTGCTGCATTCAGGCTATATAGTAGTCCATTAGAGGAATTCCAAAGCAGTGTATATACTATTTGACTCAAAAAGTCATTGGGTATTAAGTACCTTTAGAAACCCAGAGAATGAGTTTCTCAGTGGTGCCACCCAAGTTTCCACTTCTACAGTCAACTTTGTATAGGCAGTTCTACTAATCAAGTTCTGGTGGTGTGTCTACAGATGTGTAATATACTCTCAAGAAGACCTTAAATAATACTAGCTCTCCAGCAGTTAGGGCTACATTATTAGTCACTAGCAGGTCATATTTTAAATGGAGTTTTCAAGTCTGCAGGTGCTATGGTAGCAGAACCAGTATCTTAAATCAGTTAAACTCTTGCTTTAGCATTGTTTTATGTATCAAAAATCCATGCATTTTTCAGGTATCTTTTTGAACATCTAAAACTTACCGTAGGAACAATACAAGTGGAGAGAGCTCTACAGCAAGCTGCAGATGACCGTTCCAAGACCAATGGTGTTAAAAACACTCTGTTGGAAGGACACTATTTTAAATATTGCTTATGGTGGCTGAACAATTCTAGGGCAAGAAAAGACCATTTATAATCTATTCATTAAAAGATGAAAGATAAAGTTCATTGTCTCTTCCAGTACAATAAAGTTAAGGGGATCAAATGGCAGTATCAGAAAGAACTAAAAATAAACAATAAAAAGTAATGGTTCCTCCTAAAACATGCAGTAATATTTTGGAGCTCTTTGTCACTCTGGAAAGCCAAGAGTTTAAACAAGTTCAGTGATGGACTGGATGTGTTCAACGATAAGAATGGAAATCATACCCAGAAATGATGTATAGCTCAGGAAGCCTCCAAGTCACAGATGGTTGTGGATTGAGCATGCATGAGAATTACTGTACATGCTGAACCTAGTCTCCTATCTTTGGCAGTTTTTGGCCTCTAATACAGACAAGGGCATCTTTGATCTAACTCAATATAGCTTGTTTTACGTGCTGTCTCTTTGACTCTCTCTGCATTTCCTTTCAGTAACTCTGAAGCCTTTCAAAGAAACCACCTCTTCATCTCCTGTCACCATTTTGTTTGTGTTGCAGTTTTTCAAAACAGATGTTTGCAAATGGCAGCTTAGTCACAGCTGGAACAAGTGAAGATCCTTCTCTGGGCTGGTGCAGTGGGGGACGTTACTGGACTACAGTGACTCTGTTGTGAAGAGAAATCAGCATAGGTCATTACACACATCACTGTGGAGCAGAGTTGGTCACAAACAGAAACCTGAGCAAAAATTACAGCTTCCAGGAAATAATTCTTTAAGATTCAAAGACATGTTCTTGCATACAATTTCCCTTCAATGCTCTTATCAGAATACTAAACTTTTAAACTTAAAATGTCCATATCCCTAAAAAAGAAGCAGTCAGAGAATGCCTACCTGCATCAACTGATGATCTTGACATGATTCCTACCTTTGAAGGCACATGAAAAATACCTGTATGCGCTTTTATAATGGCATGAAGGTTGGGATATTGATAAAGAACACAACATTTACAATAGCAGTTGCTTTCACCATAACAATACATATTGTTTACATGGCACGTAAGTAGCTTTTATAAGTTTGAGAAGTACAGTCAACACTCCTGAAAAATGGTACCACTTCAATCTCTAGAACAGGCGGTGGTTTTTTTGTTGTTGTTTGCATGTTTTCTGTGTTTTTGTTTGTTTGTTGTTTTGTGTGTGTGTGTGTGTGTGTGTGTATTATCTACCTGCTGGATCAAGCCAGTAAGTTCACATTCCTCCAAGGGCAAGATGAAATAGGAATAGAACTTACAAAATATTAGAAAATAAGAAGTAACACATACAAATTTCTTTTCTTTTCTTTTCTTTTCTTTTCTTTTCTTTTCTTTTCTTTTCTTGGGAACTGTTTCTTCTTTTCTAAGCCATATAAAGTTTTCTTAACATGTATTTCAGCAAGTGATGAGACCAGAGCATGGTTGTGACTGTTATTTTATGTGAATGAAGGATTTTAATTGAACAGATATCTTTGGAACGTCATGGTCCTCATTAGTCACAAAAAGGAACAGTGATGAAAGGAGCTCCATTGTATTTTTTTCTTTAGCAATTTCTAAAACAAATTTTCTTTTCTTTTTTTTTTTTGGTTTTGTAGTGTGTTTTCATTATAAAATCATAATAAAGGTCAGGTAAGATATATGCACATAGTTATGATAGCTAAAAAATATGAAAAGGTAAAATAGTAATTATCTTCATATTCAAACACTTTCTTATTTTATCATCTTTGCATGTAAGATTTATAGAACCTGCCTTCTGAAATTCCCTCTATCAATAATAATGGGTGCATTTTTTAAAAAACTAAGGATTCTACACATGGCCCCTGATCAGACTAAAGCAGAACTGAAACACTGTAATCTCATGAGCTGTCGTTTTAAGCAAGATTCCTGCTACTTGGTAATGAATGCAGTTCATTCATATTAAAATCAAATGTAGTTTTATCACTGCTGATATGACTTGCAAAATACTCATCAGGCTAGTGTCAAATATTTTCAAAAGGTATTCTAGTTTCAAAAGAGGTTACTTTTAAGACTTAGTGTTTTCCCTGTCTTAGTGTTTTCCCTGTCTTTGACTTTCCTTTATCACAGATTTTTACTTTTCTCTGTTCAAATGAATGCTTATTTCTTTTTAGCTTGTTCTCCATTTTGCAAATGGATCCTGTCCAGGGGTCTCACTATACTAATCATCACAGATGTGAATGCTGAAGAGCAATTTAGTTAAGGCTCTTTATCCAAACTGCTTCTTGATATTGTTAAATCTTGCCTTTATATGAATACACTTTCTTGTCATTGAAAGACATTTACTCACAGTGCTCTGTATCATAGGAATTCCTAGGAATAAAAGACAGTTCCCAGGGGAAGCTTCAAGGCTCAAATTGCCAAATTTTTGAGCAAGTAGGTATGGTCACAAGGTAGGGGTTGGTCAGGTTGAGGTGTCCTTAAAAGCTTACAGCTCTTTTACTGGTAAGAAGCTTCAGCCCTTAGCTAAGCCAGAGTAGGAGACCTTGTATTTGCACCTTCGTAGGAAGGAAACAATTGCGTTTCAAGCAAGGCCATTTTGCTTCACATTTACAGCAATCTATGATGTTCATAGAAGGGTTACTGTGGCTCAGATGAGGGACAGTAATTTGCAAGCAAGGGCAGTGCCTTCCTGAAGTTATATGAAGCTTCCTCTGATCCAACATCCTTTTTTTTACCTTCCTTCTCTCTTATATATCCAAGCTCCTTTTACGAAATAAAGACATCAAATCGATCTTGCTCTATGCGAATTTTTCTAACCAATAACTGTGGGATTATTTTCTACACCTTTTTTTGTGTGTTGGTGTGGGGGGGATAAAATTTCCACGTATTCATTTCTATGTTAAAGAATATAAGACAACTACTCCAATGAATCCCTCAAAATTTCTTAGGACTTGTTTATGAGGCCATATTATGGGTGCAGAATACTGTCTCACCACTCTGCTACTAGTAGTAGCTGCCAAGTGGTAGGTCATCAGTCTGTAGAATGAGAGATGCCTCAGGTAATTTTTTTTTTTTTTCATATAAAGACTGTTAAGGACTCTAGTTTGAGACTTGGATTCCCACTTAACACTAACATTCTTTAATCTTGTTCTTTCATGTAAGCAATATTCCTCATTTGTTAAACCAGCTGATCCCCAAGCTGCCATGTCTTCAGTGTGATTGGTAACACAGCTTAATATCATCTTGTCTATTAGCAGTAAAACAGCCCTAAGATTGCTTTTTCCTGTAATTATATTTTTAGCTTTATCCTTTCCAGATGACTCTTGGCAAGACTCTAGAAGTAGCCATTTGAAGATTAAAGGTTTCAGCTTCTTGAGAAATTACTGTTGATTTGTCCTTTAATCACAGGCTTTCTACAGAGACTGCAGTTTTATAAGCATTTTGGCATGGCAAACAATGAATGAAAAATAACAAACAGCACTTTTTTTTTTTTTTTTTTCACCAGAGACAGTATTTCAATACTCCATGAAAATTCTCATGGAATTCAAGTATCATTAACCAAAAGCCAAACCAGAAGCCAAACCCAAGCTGTGTGAGCGAAGAAATGCTGCAGTTGTGATGAAACCAGTGTCATCCTACAGCAATAGAGATTACCTGGACCTGCACAGCCAGTTTGTTCCCTAATGACAAGGGAGCACACCAACACAAGGTTTCTTACCATCCCCCACATCACCTGTTTTTTGCCATGTCACCTGTTGGGGGTTACTGTATTGAGATGACTGAAATAGATTCTGTTAAATTTGAAAAGGCTTGCAAAATTTAGAAGAGCAAAAAATCAACTCCCGTCAAGATTTCTAAATTGAACATGATAATCTTTGTGAAAGACTCATTAACTGAGGGCAGGAATGTCCAAGTTTAGATTATTTCATTTCATAATGGCACAGATTTTATAATAAAAGTTTTACATTTAGATTAAAACCAATTATAAAGTTTAAAAATAAAACTAAACACTTTCCATGTTGTCCTAAAACTGTTCTGCATTACCTATCTGAAATTAAAAATGTAGATTTAGCTTTGTGGTCAAGAGTTTGACTGTTAAAATGTGATATTGTACTAGATATCTGATTTTGTGCTGTAAAGCCAGATAAGAAAGTAGAATCTATTACAGGCCACCAGATCAGGATGAGGAAGCTGATGAGGCCTTCTACAGGCAGCTGATAGCAGCCTCACAATTACAGGCTCTGGTTGTCGTGGGGGATTTTAACTACCCCAACATTTGCTGGAAGGCCTACTTGGT
>VXAA01006885.1:97349-144628 GCA_013399115.1 Anseranas semipalmata | reverse complement strand
AGGTATTTTTCAGTAGATAGAGGGGACAGGGACGGGCGCGCTGGGAAGGCGCTGGGTGTCCCCGCGCTGCCCCATGCATGGGGGGCTCCTGCCTTCAGGGGGCAGCAGGGCCTGGGGTGATGGGAGCAGGCGCTGGGGTGGGGGGCTTGGGGCGCGGGCAGGGGACCGCGCGGCACCAAGGTGCTGCCACCAAGCCTGCGGGTGCTGCGCTGGTGCCTCCCCTGCGCACGGCATTGTCCCCGTCCCCATCCCTGCTGTGACGCCCGGTGGTGCCCACAGGCTAGAGCCGGGCGAGGGGGGCGTGGGCGATGCCGGTGTCCCGGAGCAGTCCAGCGCCTACCACGACATCTGGAGCCTGCGCGCCTCGCTGGAGCTGTACGCTTCCTCTGAGCGGAGCAACGACCAGGACTCGTTGCGCAGTGATGGTGGGGACAGCGTCTCCTCCGCCGGCGGCGTGGCCCCCTGCCCCTCCTCCTCCCTGGACGAGGCCGAAGGCCCTGAGGAGAAGCTCTGGGGTCGGCCCAAGCAGGAGGAATCGGAACCCGGCACCCGCAAGCTGCTGCAGATGGACAGCGGCTACGCCTCCATCGAGGCGCCCAGCCGGGTGGGCGAGGAGGGGCACCCCAAGGACCAGACGGCCTCAGAGAAGCGCATTTGCTTCACCAGCGCGGGGCGGAAGGGCACCATCTTCGAGAGCTTTGAGGGCCGGGAGCCGGAGGAGGAGGAGGAAGAGGAAGAAGAGGAGGAGGAGGAAGAAGACGAGGGGAGCGCGGCCCGGGGCGCGGTGGGCGGGGGCCCCCCTCGTCCCCACAGCCCCCTGGCCTGGTCCCCGTACGGGCAGATGCTCGCGGGGCGGGAGGCGCCGCCCCGGCGGGACTACAGCATCGACGAGAAGACGGACGCGCTCTTCAACGCCTTCATGCGCCACGACCCGCAGTTCGACGAGTCGCCGCTGCGGGGGAAGCACCGCTCGCGCGCCCACCTCCGCAAGCAGTGGCAGCACGCCAAGCAGTACAGCGACCCGGGCGTGCGCTACCCCGCGCTGGAGCGGCACCGCACGCCCCTGCGCCGCGGGGACAGCGCCAACTACCCTCTGGACGCCCGCTTCCACAGCCCCCTGCCCCGCATCATCAGCGCCGGCGACGAGGAGGCGGCGGAGGCGGCCGAGGGGGGCCCCAGCGCTTCGCCGCTGCCCGACCCCGAGATCCAGGTGATCGTGGAGGAGCCCGGTGAGGCGGCCCCCGAGCCCAAGGCCGGCCCCGAGCCTGGCGGGGACGACTGCCCCGGCCCCGGGCAGTGCCTGGGGCTGGGCTCCGGCTCGGAGCTGATGGACAAGATCGCGGGCAGCCTCGAGGAGCGGCTCTACGGGCACTTGAGGAAGGCGGGAGAGAGCGTGGAGCGCACGGTGGCCGTGGCGGCCAGCGATGCCCCCCCCGACCACAGCCCTGTCTAAGCCCGGCACCGTGGGGGCAGAGACCCCGGCGCGGGGTCCAGGGGTACCAGCCCGGTGCGCGGCACCTGGGGCGCCACGGGATGGGCGGCCCCGGCACAGGGAAGGCCAGGCGGGCGTGTGGGGGCCCCTGGCTGTGCCCACCCCCCCGCGGGGTCCGGCAGCGCAGGGTAGCCGAGCCCCATCGCTCGTGGGCACGAGGAGCCGCAGGGCCCTAGGCGCCAGCGGGGCACAGAGGAGGAGCAGAGCCTGTGCCAGAGCGAGCCCTGCCGCGGCCGGGAGGTTGGCGACGAGGGACATTGCCAATAAACCCCCAAATCGAGCTGAGGCCTAATCCTTACCTCACAGCAGAGCTGTGTAGCAGCTACGCTCTCCCCTCTTGCTGTTGTTTTTTTTTTTTAGGAGCAATAACGCCGCTCTGTCCAGCCAGGGACCAGCCTCGAAGGGGGAGCCGTCATTTGGGGAGCGGGGCCCGCGAGCCGCCCGGCACCATGGGGAGCCTGAGGCGGGGTCTGGGGCTGCTGTGTCGGGGCAGGAGGATGCTCGGGGGGGGTCTTGTGCATCCCCTGGGGGGACACAGGTGCGCTGTGGCCCCCGCAGCAGCAGCAGCATCCCAAGGGCTGGGGAGGCTAGAGCAGCCTGGGGACACCCACCAGTAGCCCTGGCAGGGGTGGGGACCACCCTTCGCCTGCCCCTGGTGCCGTCCCCTCTTCCCGGCGTGTGGTGACCCAGGACAAGAGGGGAGTGCAGGGCTGGTGCGTGCCATGGGTGACCCCCCATCCCCACACCTCCCCTGCCCCTGGAGGATATTTATTGATTTTTAGAGGTGGATGCTGCTGCTCCAGGGGAGGGGTTAGCTTCTTACTGTTTTTTCTTTTTTTAATTTATTTATGTTTCAAAGGATGGGTGAAAAAAAGGAGAAAAAAGCCCAAGCCGTATTACCTGGGAGGCTCGGCAGCGGGGCAGGGCACAGCCAAGGGCCCCTCTGCACCGCAGCCCTACCCTGTGCCCCCCAATTGCATGCGAGTAACGAGGCCGGGTCGCTCCTTCCCCCCTGCGACGTCTCTGTCCAAAGCACTAACTCCAACTACAACTCAGCGTTTTTAAGTCTATAAACAAAGGAAAAACAAAAAAAAACAAAGGGTGTGACTTTTCTGAGCTTGGTTCTTGCCTTCCTGCCCCAACCGTGCGTTTTCCTCCCCTGCTGGGGGGGCTGCTCCTGCCCTGGCATCGCCCCCCCACTGCACCAGGCAGAGCACCATTCCCCAGCCAAAAGGAGCACGGCCCCCAGAGCCCCCCCCACTGCAGGAGGAAGGACATGAAACCCACCTCTCTGTTTTCACTTTATTTTTTTTCTTTAAAAAAAAAAAAAAAGAAAAAAAAGGAAAAAAAGAAAAAATACGATGAACGCACCCATTCCCTTTTCCGAGCCCTTTTACAGCATGCAGGTTTAATAGAGTTTTGCTTTGTCTTAATACCTGTTTTTTTTTTTTCCTCATCTGGTTTATTTTAAACACATCACGATGTGTAGGAATCTCTAAATATACCGCAAATATAAACAAAAAAAAAGAGGAAAATATATAATATATAACAGTAGTCTAAAACATAAAGTGCACGGCAATGGCTTTGCACGACTTCTACACAGCCAGGGGGGGAGAGGGGCGCAGGCCCCACCGCACCCCGGCCCCGCTCATCCCACCCTTCCCATCGCAAAATTAAAAACAGAATCAGTGTCTTGATTGGCAAAGAGTGATTGGGGAGGAGGGCAGCATCTTCGCAGCTGGAGATTTCTCCTTCCAAGGTGGTCAGTGGGGTCTCGCCCCCATCAGCGTCTGGCTCCTGGCGCTGTCCGTAGCGAGGGGGCCGCGGGGAGGGTGGGGGCATTTTCCTCGGTTGGTTTCCTCGGTTTTTGGATTGCAAACACAGTCCGCTCCCAGGAGAGGCGCCGAGATGGGCGAGGACGCGGGGCGCGGGCTGGCCCGGGCGCTGGGACGCTGGGTGGAGGAGAACAGGAGAGAGGAGGCTGGGGAGGACAGGGCTGGTGCCAGCAGCGACCGCGAGCAGCCCCGGTCCCGGGGAAGGGGGCAAGCGCTTGCCCAGCCCCGCAGCTGGGGAGCCCCAGCCCTGCCACTGAATCAGGGAAGCAAAAACCCGAGGGGAAAGCGCAGCCCATGACCTTCATTCCTAGTGGGGGCTAGGGGCTGCTTTTTGCTCTCAGCTGTTCTAAGGCACCGAGCGAAGGAAGGGCAGCGTCAGAAGCAGGCGCTTTCTAAGCTGGCAGTCCCTGCAGTACACGCAGGAGGGAATTGGAGGCGACCTGGCCAGGCTCGGGCAGCCTGCAGGGACCTTCGCCTTCCCCAGCAGCGCTGCCAGAGAGGGGGCCGAGCCCCCGGGCTGTGGTCACCGAGCGGGAAGGAGCGAGAGGAGCAGCAGCTCTCCGGGGAGACCCGGAGCCAAGGCATTTGCTCGCAATACAGTAACTCCCCATGCAGGTGACTCACTCCCAGCCATGAATTAAAGATTAAAGCTGCCGCACGGGCTGAGCGCGGGTCTGACAGCTGCAGGGGGAGGAACGGGCTTTTATTTCTGGCTTTTTTCACACCACAAAGCTGGTCGTGATCCAAACAGATAACAGAGCCTCAGCCCCACGGAGCGCCGGTGACGATCACAAGCGTGAGGACGGGGGTGGATGAGCGCTGAGCGTGAGTCATCGCTGGCTCACTTATGAATGAGGGGCGGGAAGAAGGGGACAGGGCCGCAGAGCGGAGGAACAAGCCGGAAAAAGGGGGGGAAGCAGGGAGGGCGCTCAGCTCCCCTGAGCACCAGAGCAGGGGGAGGATGGGGTTTGGGCATGGCCGTGGCTGATATAGCACCAGGGCTGACCCGGCCACCTCCCAGCCCCGGGGGAGACCCCCGGCAGCCTCCCCTGGCAGAGGCTCTGCCCCATGCTCAGCATCCCGCTGCAGCCCGGTTCCTCTGTGTGCCAGAGGCTTTGCTCCCCGCAGGCAGGGATGCGATGCCAGGAGCAGCGCAGGGGAGAACGTGGGGGGCTCTGGTGCCAAGGAGAGGGGCGGTCACGATGCAACCAGAGCGTGGTCCAGGAGAGAAGGAAGGATTATGGCAGCAGCTCAGGAGGCGAGGGCAGAGCAGAGCCACGCAGGAGCACGGCACAGGGGGAGGTGACCCAGGCTCTGGGTGCCAAGTGGACACAGAGGGGGCTCGGCCCCCAGCCCTCTCCCCACCCAGGGCAGGCTCAGCAGCCCTGGACGTCACCCAAGGGTGCCCACCCCGCCAGGGTGGCCGTACCTGTGCGGAGCGCGGGCGCTCCCGGCTCACTGCTGCTTGCAGGTGGAGAGCTTGCGGATCTTGCTGCTGGCAGAGCAGGCCTTGCGGGAGGGGTTGGAAGAGGCGCTGGCCCGTCGCTCTGCCTTCGATTTGGTGCTCAGCTGTCCCGGCTCTGTCCCGTTCATGCAGACGGCCTTGGGCAGCCCCTTGCTGCGGCTCTGCCCGTTCTGCCCTGCCTCCTCCTCAGGCACCTGTCCTGCAAGAGAAGCCAGACGTGAGGCAGCAGGCAGGCAGCCGCCGTCCCTGCTCCAGAGCATCGCTTCTGCTCAGGACCCATCCTTCCCATCACTCAAAACAAAGTCAGAGCTGGCTTCAAAGCCTTTGAGAACCACAGGAGACACAGCCCCAGGGGAGGGCGCATGAAGCAGGGAGTCCGAGACCGCATCTCCCTCCCCGCTCCCAGGGGTGCAAGCGAGGGTTGGCTTTACCCATATTTCCCCATCACGCAGCAGCTGGCGGTGCCCAGCGTGCATTCAGTGCAAGAGAAAACAGAAAATGGGGGCAACGAGCGAGAACTGCGGGCACGGCTGGCACAGGCCCCCGGGGCAGAACCGCGTGCCCCCCATGCAGCCAGGGGGCCTGGCCCGGGGCCGCAGCAGAGGCCCATCACTGCTCCCTTCGGTGGCCTTCTCTGGAGGAGGGGACAAGCCACAGCCCCCTCCAGCCACCTGCAGGGTTCCCAGGGGCTTAAAGGGTTTGTAGAGCAAAGACCCAGCTTTTATGCTGCACTGAATGATCTGCTTCACCTACGGAAGCGCACTGCCCCCGTTGAACAGCAAGCAGGAGCTCAGGTGTGCCCCCGGCCCCCAAAAGGGATGCCCGGGTGGAGGATGGCTCGTGCCTCGCCTGCCTCAGAGCAGCCCCTCTCCCCTCCTGCACGGCCCAGCTCAGCGTGACTCAGCACAGCCCATGCAGAGCCATTTCCAGAGGCATCCGTCGGCCACCGCAGCTGGACCAGGGCTCAGGTCACATCCGTGTGCCCAGGGGGCGACAAAGGGCCCCCTCCCCAGCGCAGCCCTGGCCGGAGCAGGAGGGGATGCCACCGCGCACGTAGCCCCACGCACTCCCCAGCACAATGCCGCGCATCCCTCGGTCGGGCTGATGAAAGGATTCGTCAGGTTCCCAGCTCCCCCCACCGGATCCAGCCGAGGCAATTTCCTTCCAGCAGGAACGTCACGCTCCAGGGCCCTTCAGTTATGACTCAGAGGTTTGAGTGGAAGCGAAGGCTGTAAGACGATTATGTATAATTTTCTTTAAAGGATGCTCAATCCTTTCGCCACCAAGGCCGACCAGCACGTCATCTCTGCACTTGCGCCAGCGATCACCCCACTGCCGGAGGAAAGCAGCGGGGTCCCCCTCGGACCCGTGCCCTCCTCCTCCTCCTCGCTGCACGCCCCCCGGGCACTGCTGCTGTGGCGGGGCTGCACGGGCTCCGCTCACTGTGCTCCCTGCCTGCACCCTGCGTGGCTGTTACAGCTACACACAGCGAGTCCTCCTCCTCCACGGGTGGAAGAGGTGTTCGGGGAAACGAGAGCTGCAAGGGGACATAGAGGGTTCTTGGTTCAGAGTTGCCTTCAGCACCCACCTTCCTCTCCCCAGGGCAGGGCAGAGATGAGCCCCCTGAACGGCTGCAGGAACCGAAGCAGCGAAGGAGGCCGGAGCCTGGACCCACGCAGGCGCGGGCCCTCGGCCCGCTGGGGAGCAGCTCTGGGAAAGCCGCACCGGTGCAGGACAGGAGCAAAGGGCAGGCTGTGGCAGGGCGACAGCCATCGGGCTGCAATAAACACGCATCCCTAGAAATAAGGGAGAGATGAAGCACTTCCACAGCCAGCCTGGCACAGGCTGTGAGCAAAGAACCCAGTGAATTCACCACGGAGTGTATTTCTTCCCCCGAAAGCAGGCTCAGCTGAGGAGCTGGGCCCAGGCAGGAACTACCTTGAGAAATCACGCTGCTGATTGATCTACAGATCAAAGCAGGCAGTTCGAGCCAGTCAGCTGCGCTCCTGGCTCACTAAGAGCTCAGAGCACCTTCCCCATGCTGTGGTTTGCACACACCAGCACGCTGGAGCCGGGCCAGATCCGCACAGATGGGGTCATGCAAAAAGGGGTGAGAGGTGTTCGCTGGTGGTCTCCCAGAGGCTCGGGACAGGGGGCCAGAAGCAGAGAAAGGGAGGCGTGAACTGACCCCACCTGCCCCTCGTACCCCTCCCTGTGGCTCCACCACAGCTTGAAACAGCTCCCGCATACCGGCCTGACGCTGCCTACCTGACATTTCTGCCTCGCCCCTGGAGGAGACGAGGGTCGGCTTACCAGGGCGCCCGCGCCTGTTGCTCCCAGAGGCGACGCCGGGCACCCTCTGTACTCCTCAGCCTTGCACCTCCCGAGAAACGCGGCTCCGACTCCTCAGGCAGCTCGAAGAGCAGAGGTACCTTGGACATCGTGGCCCTGAACACCGTCTGAAAATGGCTGGTACAGCGCGTGGCTCAGGAGCACGCAGCAGAGATGTAACCGTACCCAGGGGCCCAGGCTGTGCACTTAGGGACCTGCTATTGATCCGATTATCTTCCAACTCCTGACCCCTTAAAGGAGGGGGTGACTCGCTTCTAGAGGCCCTCCAGAAGCTGAGGACACGCTGGTCCCCAGAGTTCCTCCAGGAACTGGGCTCTCCCCAGCCACTCGCGAGCACTGCGGCTCGCCGTGGGTTGAGCTGCAGCCCAAGGCCAGTGCAGCCCGGCCGTGCCCCCACTCAGAGTTCAGGGTTTGTCCTCTTCCCCCTGCACCCCAATTACACGTCTGCAGAGACTCAGATAACCCCATTCAGAGCAAAGCTGAACACTTATCCTTCCCCTCCTTCAGCTGAACTCAGGCCAAGTCAATTAACATTTCTGACTGGGGAGGGAAAAAAAAAAAATCTAAACAGTTCATTTGTCTTTCGTGTGACTATTCCCTCCTCCCCCTCCCACCCTGCCTCAAAAGAACAATCCCAGGAGTCTATTATGGATACTGAGGAGGGAGGGTGAATTGCAAGCTAATTTTACCTCCTTCACCAATGACAGTTGCTGACGTTCAAATTAATGAAAATAAAAATTCAACATAGGATGAAGTCTTGGCAACTGCCTGCCCACGCGGAAGCCAGTGACCCAGTGCTGTGTCTGTTCAAACAGCCATATCCTACCATACCATTATCAGCTGAACAGGGCTAAAAATAAAATAAATAAAAGGAGGGACGAGGCTTTGAGAACACGCGTGTTCATCCTTGCCACCTCTCACATTTCTTAATGGCTCCATCCAGCTCATTCAGGCAGAAAAAAAAGGTTTCAAAATAAAACCATGAAGAGCTTTTGAATTGCTGTGTTTGTCAGACACAAACATGCATACATGATTTGCTGCGAGAAACGCACCTTTTCAAGCACCAGGCATTACTCAAAGGCTCCAGCCCTGGCTTTGTTTTCCAGCCTCAGACCAAATGCTAAGGGAGCGAAACAAAAAACCAGCATCGAGCTCTGCAGCCATTTGCCTCCGCAGGAGGACTGGGCTGCAGCTGAGCAAGGGGTTAATGGTAGGGGAGAAAAAAAGCAGAGCACAGCCTTCTAAATCTGAAACGCAGCACAAAGCAGCAAGATGCTTACATCCCTTTATTGCATATGCTCCCTCTCTCCAAATAAGAAGGCAGCTCTTCTGGGGAGGAGGGGCTGTCACGTGCTCAATGTCACAATATTCTCTCCTCAGCACTTCCCTCGGATGAGATGTTTAACACCGATTGAACCAGGGGCATGTAACATTTAAGGCTCTCTACAGAGCTGCATAAATCTTTAAATAGCCCTTTAAAAATAAAAGCACATTCTCAAAGCCCCTTCTTCCGCTGAAGAACGTAAGATTTAATGAGGTTCCCTCTTTTTCCCTCCCAAACTGAACACCCACTCCCACCTATGAGTCACTTGTACTCCTGCTCTCACTGCCCAGCAGAACCACAACTGAATCGATCAGTCATTTACAAGTTTTTTTTTTTCTTTTTAGTTTTTATTTTAACACAGCATCACTGTTAGAAATGTAACACTTGCATGGAACTGAGCAAGTTCAAAGAATCCTGCAGGAAGACTTGGGAAAGAAAGATTACAGTTTATTCTCTGTGCAAGCTGCCCCCCAGCCTCTGCCAATATCATACAAACCCACCAGAGCATCCTGCACCCATGCTGGGCTCCCTCCTCATCCCCATTCCTCCTCTAAGCTCACCGTGAGGGGGTGCTGCACTTCTGGTGAGGGGATTCCTGCCCATCACAAGCACCTCACCTGTAAATTGCACCTCTCTATCCTATCACACCAGCTGCTTTTTTCTGTTCATTTGTTTACCTTATTTTAAGGGGTCTTGACAAGTCCCGTGAGCAGCTTGACCTTCATCACAGCCTGATCAGAAGCTGCACGATGGAGCCGAGACTGACCCACCACAGCGGACCAGCTCTCGACTCTTCAGTGGTTCAGTCTGAACCAAGTTTGTTCCTGCCAAGTCTGGGGGCACACTGGACTATGCTTTCTGTCCTCTCTAGGGCGAGTCAAGCCATAGGTGACTTGTCTGTGGGGGAAAAATTTGTCCCATGCTCAAATACTGCCCTCAGTTTGGGAACGTGAATTCACACGTGTTCAGGCTCCCTAAGACGCTGCCTGATGGCCGCCAGTGAGGGCTGCTCAGGAGGGCAGCACGAGAACATCCAGTCCTGCTGGAGAGAAATGCCCCTCCTGCTCCACAGGGATCCCAGGGGCTGCATCCGGACTGGGGCGCGTGACAGATCCCACGAATCCACCTGTCACGGACGCATCCAGCTCAGCCCACCACCACTGCAAGAGCAGAATGCCACGTGCTGGGAGGAGGCCTTTCGTGCTGGCTGGAAACACTGCTTTACTTCGCTAGCCACCTGAGCAAGTATGCAATAGCCCCTGAAATAACTGAAAGGCTAAAACCCGTCACCATTCACCAGTTAAGTGAAACAAAATCATGTTCAGCCCACCCAGGCTAACCGTACTATGGGAAGTGCTGGCCTGTGGGGCCAGTGCTAAACTTCAGGTCTCTGATCCCTCTGAAACAGCATGAGTTACATGTGAGAACTTGAAACATCTCCCAGCAATTTGCCTGTCATCTTCTGACAGGAGAGCTCTTATTTGGGTTTAAATACCGCTGTTTGCATTAGCAGTGTATAACAGCTGATATCATGGCTCCGGAGCAGATCCCTCCCCCCTCAGTCACCTGCCCGTGCATGGGGAGCACCGCCTTGGCTGGCAGAGGCACAGCCGTGGACACCTCACCCCAGCACAGCCCCGGCTCTGGCCGGGCTCCTGCACGTGCACAGGGAGGCGACACAGCCGTGGGGCGCAGCCCCAGCTCCCCGTGGCAGGAGGCGGCCGAGGAGCGAACACCCACGGCTGAGCAGCAGGAGGCGGGCAGACGTGGGCACGGGGGCTCAGAGGGCTCAGCACTAACCGTCACTTGGGGGAGAAAAGGATCCTGCACGCTCCGCTATTTTGCTTCAAAGGAACTGCAGAGCACAGCGTTTCTCCGAGCACACTGACAATAGCGTGCAATGCCCAGCTGCAGGGCTGCGGGTCAGAGACCCCCAGCAGCAACCACAACAGCCAGATCACTCTCCTGGACCTGCTGGACATACAATCACTAATTTGCAAGTCTTCCTAAGTTTCCACTTTTTAATCACAAAGAAGTGCATAAACCAAGCAGCAACAGGCTAATCATCACTAGAAAAGTTAAAGAGAAACCAAACATTTTAACTTGAGTGAGAACAGAGAGGAATGCATCTTCTGCACAAAGTCACTCGGTGGGGCAGGTCTGCAGGAGTGGGCTGGATTGCACAGGCAGAGTAACCCCCTCTAAAGGGGGTCACAATGCTTCCCTCAGCAGCATGCTAAACCTTTTTGGCTAGCCTTTGGTTAAAAATACAAAGCCAAAAACTGAGGAATGATTCTTTTGCAGAACAAAGTCATCTGCTTTTGAAATAATACAGCTGTCTCAGAGACAGGTAGGATCCTGCTGAGGCTTGGGGGACGTGAGGAGATGATCCTGCACTCTCCAGCCACTGCCCTTAGCTCAGGCCATGGGAAGCCTGAGGCACTGCTTTGGGGCCTAGGCTAAGCTTCGTGCTCCTCTTCTGTGCCCTTGGCCAACGGGAGCACAGCTTCCTCTCCGAACAGCTCGTCACAACTTCTCAACGCTCTGCTCTCTCCTTTAAGCCCTGCCTCAGCTTCCTCCTCTGCAGCTGGGAATGCACAGGGAAGCAACAGGGCGCTGTTAGAGACATGCACAAGCTTATTCTCTACACTGATGCCAAAAAAGCAGTAACAGGCTGTCCTGTGGGCTCTTGGGCTTGGCTGCGAGCTAGCCAAGTACTGACTGCAGCAGATCTATTCTCACAGAGCTTCTCAGCTTGGAAGCCTGGCCCCCAAGGGAGGTTACAGGCACACAACCAACCATACCTTTCTTCCGCCTCTTGAAGCCAGTTCAGAAAGGAAAGTGTCAAATTAGAAAGGGGTTTAAGTGATGCTGGTTACAGAATCTTCAGGCCTGGGCACTTTTTCACATCTTGAGTACTTATACATGGGCTGTTGCTGGCAGGAGTCCTTGCATAGGAAAATGGGTAACCTCTGACAACATGGAAGGCATCTGGCAAGTCCTCTTCTCTCCTGCTTCTCTACTTAGCAAGTCCCTAGCAGTCAAGTACGTGCTTCAGTGAGCCTATCACATTTTTAAAAGGATGCCTCCTTTCAAAAAGCCTCCACTAGGCTAACAGGGAAGGTCTGGCCCTGGACAGATTCTAGTAGAAAAGTCTGTGGGATGTAAGAAGAGAGCAAAGGACAGAGCTCTGCAGGTCACCCAGCTGGCACTGGGACATCAGCTCTATTAGAAAAGGTTATAAATTACCTGAGTGTCACCAGTGAATCAGCACTTGGAAACAGATCTGCTTCACTTTGATGAGACTCCCTTCATCTTGGCAGGCTCCACCTCTGACCCACCTACGTATCCGTTTGGCCGCACATCTGAACAGACACCCTGCTGGGGGCTGGTACCCAGGGATGTCATACAGCACGGTGCCTTAAAGCACTGCCTAAGCGAGCTTGACTCAAAGCAATCTCAGCCCTTCTCCCCTTGGAAAGCTCTGCCTGGGAGGCCAATCTGGGTTCAAGTTGTTGCCCAAAGGAATTTGGGGTACAATTTGAGGCTTATTACAATTCAAGGCCTGACGCTTTATTCTTCCATGCTGGTGCTTCAAAAAAAAAAAAGTGGTTTCCTGGTTAGGTGGAAACTAAGAGAAAAACAAGGTCTTCAGGTATGAGATTTTTGCACAGGTAAAACCAGACCTTGCTTTTACTTAGATCCACAGAAGCCCACCAAGACGTCATTAAGGAAAAAACTAAAGCAGTTTGGTTAGTCTTGAACTACGGAAACTAGGACTTTCCGTATCAGAAGGAAAGGTCAGTCCCAGATACCTCCAGTCATCAGCATCCCTACAAACAGTACTTGAAACCTTCCCTCCAAAACAACAATTAAACTAGGCTGGAGCGCAGGGAAGACTTGAGAGCAATTAAATCAAGAAACTTGCAGTGTGTTGATTTAGGCAAGAAGAGCAGAGGCAGGGAGACAAACTGCTGCCTCAGTCACATAGCACAACTGCTACAACAGTCCTTGTCTTTAGTCTTACCATGAACGTGCCCTTCAGTCTTCTGCTCCAAGTTACATGTGCCACATGTACAGAGAGGCCAGAGAAGGAAGACCACTTGATTACCACCACTTTGTGAAAACTGCACAGTTGAATCCACACACACCCCTCTACTTACTGGTTGGCTTACCTTAAAACAGGAAATCCCCAGTAAAGAGGCAATTCTGCAACCAAGTTACCAAGACCGGAGCAGAAAAGTGTCTCGGTGTAAGGCTATAAGCACCCTTCCCTCCCAGATGTGCTATCTACTCTGAACACTGAGTCATTTTAGGGCTGCACTCCAAAATAACTCAGCGAGTCTAGCAAAACCGGCCAAAAGAATTAAGTGTGCTTCAACAACAGAGTCCAGCAGGAGCAAGCTATTACTGGATGAAGGAAGGAACTCAGCATATGGGTAGCACACAGGAAGGGGCATCCTGGCTGATCAAATAAAGGACCAAGGCATCCGGAGCATTGTGGCTCACTCACTGTGCGTCACTCACACCACTTAATAATCAATACTCTCTTCCACTGATGAAAGAGATGTATTCAGACCTCACAGCCTTTCCTAAAAAAAAAAACTTTAAGTGGACAAGAACAGTCATTTCTGCCCTTCTCATCCCAGCATCATTCCCTCCTACCTGGTACTGTGAAATCCTGAGTGTAGATGATATCATCTCCAACATCATACAAGTCATCATCTTCATCCTCATTGTAGCCATGCAGATCTTCCAGATAAGGCACCGCCGTCATACTTCTCCACTTGTCCTTTGTTTCTGGGCTGGGAGGTATGGGCACCAGAGTCTCTGCCTGAGCATGTTTCTTACGAAACCAACTGTAAAGAGTCCAAGAGCAGAGTTTCATCAGTACAGCTTCACTTTTCAGAAGGCATGGAGAAATCCTCGACAGTATGAGATGGTCCCATTCCACCCCAACGTTCAAAGATACGTGGGGAGCTTGTTTAAAGAGAACTTCCTAGCTGGTTTCATACCACTGCACTTTTTTTTTCCCCTTTTTGAATGCATAATAATCAAGAGAAGAAAGTGTCGAGAAAGGCAAGTCTGCCTTGCTGACTATACTGTAGGGACACTAGCAGCTACATAAGCCACTCTACAAGGTGCTCCATCCACCAGGTCCCTTGTCGGCTATGGAGGGAGTCCAGCAGGTCTGCCCAGCTGTTGGCATATTGATGTCCACAGAAGTGTGGCTCAGGGCATGGAACAGAGTGCAGGAACATTTTCCTCCATCACCAACTCAAGCCCAAACTAATGCACAAAAACCAAACCACTGTTCCCTACCTACAGGTCGGAGCACATCAGTAGAGCTGCCAGAGCTCCTGTCTGAGCCGTACTGCTGAAGCAACAGAAGAGGAGAAGCTTCTTTATCCTAAAGTTGAGGCTAATCCAGCATGACAAGGCAAAAGAGTAGGCAGAACGTATTTCTAAGGAGAGTGCCATTTACTCCCAAGCTCCCTTTAACGGGCAGTTCTCAACAGGAACAGAGCAAAGATGCTTTATACTTTATCTTTTCATCCCTCCTCTATCTCAAGGGACTTCCATTACCATTAAAACCAGTGGCCATAGTGCTACCATATGCCCAGTAAAGGGTATCAGCTCTGAAAGCTGTTCTTAATTAGATCAGCAGTCCAACAGACTTGCATCACGCCAGCACCTCAGCAGCCACGCGGGCAGCCTTTCACATTTTCGTACTTTCATAGCAGGGTCCCAAGACCAGACTGTCCCTGGGACATCACTGAGCGCTGCATGCTGGCACTGAAGCAGCTTCCCAGAAGTACTGCTGGAGCCTCCGCACCCCCAGCGATCCTCTCTCGAATGCAGGTGAGAACAGAAGTTCCTCCAGGGCCCAGGTACTCCTAAGACACCCTTCCAGCTCCCCCCTTGCTCCTCCTGCAGCACCGCCAGCAGCAGGGCGAGCCAGCTGCCTATGGCTAACAAATGGAAAGGTCAGGCACGGCCACCCCATTGCTCCCTCCCATCCTGGACAAGTTGTGTTGTTCTGCTGGCTTTGAAGGCAGCGAGCCGAGCAGCTGAGTGTCCTGGTCAGCAGGGAGGTGCCACACGGAGGCATTTCACATTGCTTCTGATGCCTTGCCCTGGGGGGTCACTCTGCATGAAGGAGGGGACAGAAAGCACCAAAAGCTCCCACATTTAGAACCATCTTCTGAACTGCAGCCTGGTTTTCTGATAAACTGTTTAGTTGGCACTGATATCAACCCTCTATTCCTGCGCTGCGGGTTGGATGTCAGTTAAGCCACTGGCACCCATTCTTCCTGGTCTTTGTAAGAAGGAAAGGAAGAAAGGAAACAAAAACCTCACCAACTGCACTCTTGTGCTCACCTCGCTAAATATTATGTGGACACCACTTACCTGCACAGACATTCAGGCTCTTTCACAGCAGGAGGTAGCCTAGGAAGTCTAAGACTTTTTCCCCACTCTTACAGTTTTACTTTAGGCCACAAACGGGTGCTGCCTTAGGAATCAACTTAAGGTCTCCCTGAAAACACATCTCAAAAACAGCCAAGATCTAAAAATATCACTTCACTGCATATTCACTTCTGATAAAAGTGGCATTCTAATAAAGCTATCCAGCAAGAGAAAGGAGTTCAGAGATAAATGAAAATGTAACTATAGGGATGAAACAACTAGGACTCAAAGGAGGAGTGAACCCTTATTCAGAAACCCTGAATAAGAAACTGCTTCACAGTTAGCACCCTCAAACTGTTTTCTCCCAAGTGATTGAGTTTTAGTCAGCCTACTGCTGAGGAAGGCATCTTGCCTTTTGCAGTACAGAAGAGTGAGGTAGTCCCTACTTCAGTAGGTAGTTTCAAAAGGAAATATATTTTGGTTAGCCACAGAGCATGTCAATGTCATGCACGGAATCGCGTTCAGTCCTTCCGCTCACACAGCCTGAACGGACGGACGATGCCCCACACAGCTACGGGGTTGGCATGTTCCAGTTACGCACTGATGAGGATCTACCGGCATTGCTCCATGGTCAGACCATGGCTGCACTGGAAGCCTGGTGAAAGCAGAGTGTTTTAGGAAAGTGACAGAACTGAATGCAGATCCAATTTGTCAAGTCTGACCTCTGGTTCACAAAGTGGCATTACAGGAGTGAAATAAAAGGTCATCCCACCTACTGGACTAGCAGGAAGCAAGCAGGTCCAACGTAACTAGATTTGGGCTAACAGTTTTAGCAAATCCTGTGTCTGGCTTCCTCAGAGATGTGCATGGCACACAACACTCCTAATCCGATCATTTGATTTCCTTTACTTGGGAGACTGCTTTCATCAAGGAAGTGGCTGCCAAGATAGCAAATGCAGCCTAGGCCGATCCAGCCTGGCAGGATCATCTAGCACAGGAACAGAAGACCCAACACAGCCATCAACTATTTTTGCCAGGGGCACTGGAGCTAGAGGGAACCAAACTAAATGCCAGGGACCTGAGGAGAATGGAACATACAGGACAAATGAGATCAGAATGACTGCCAGCGAAAGGAATATTTTGAAGGGAGAAAGCCTAGAAGTCTCTAGCAGCTAGTGTTTTTATTTTGCTGTATTTCAGCTCTGCCTTTCTTTCCTTCTGTCCTACTTACCAGGAGAGTAAAAATAGGTTTTTATTAACAGCTGAAACCTGAATCACTGTACTCTAGTCATAATGATCCCATCCTCTGGGAGGTGATTTCAAATACTTGCATATGCATACATGGTAATGAGGCTATAGAGTGAGCAGAGAAATTCATTGAAGTTCTGAGAAAATCAAAGACCTCTTGGAAGGAGCCTCAAGCAATTCTTTATGGAGTAGCAGAGTATTTCCTGGCAAGCAATTTTCCAGCAGGGACAGAGATGCTGCTCTCTCCACTGGCGCTAAATGTGATTAGTGAAGATTTGCTATTCAGCTGAGGACCACTGGCTCCATCAAATGCCCTAATCTGGCTCAAGATGCTACTGACCACTGACTAAGCCAAAAAGCAGCTACGCTCCCACAGTGCAACTCTCCCACCAGTGCAGTGATGCAGACGAGATAACAACGTCCCTCCCTCACCCTGCCTTCACCACTGACACTAAAACACGGGCTGGATTAGAGTACTGCTGACAGAGTGCCTAGCTCACCATTTATTCCCAAGCAATCTCACTGATGTTTTCCAAGCCAATTGCACTGGCACAAACAGCAATCCCCCCAGTGCTAGCAGGCTGCTGCTTTATCAGCTAAGGGAAAATACAAGCTTCTGCAGATCTGAAAAGCACTGCTTGCACAGAACACCCTCTGTAAGAGGCAGGTTCCTCGATGGGCTGTGAAGCGTTTTTTAGCCACTCCCAGGCCTTTGAGACCGAGTGAAGGGAGCAGTAAAGAGATCATTTCTTACTACTGTGCAGGCTTGAGAACGCCTGTGAAGCACAAACTCTGGACAGCAGCAGCACAAGTATTAATTATGATTCTGCCAGTTAAGAAGTGGCGTCCAGAGTTGCTATAATCTGCAGGGAGCCAAGACTGAAACGGTCAAGGACTGAATGAAAAAAAGGAATCTGGGTTGACCAAAGCTTAACAAGCCTGTCTGGTTTGCAGTTTCCAAGCTCAAATTTTACATCAGAAGTCATCACTCGACTCTTTTCAAGTTCTGGTATAAGCAAGGTTAAAATAAGAATCAGTAAGCACAGCTGCAGCTTCCAAATACTTACAGCTAATTCATTTCCCATTCTAGGCCACAAGTATTTCAGTTTGCTTGTTTTAGATATGGACAATTTTCTCTGAAACCTGATGTCAAGCTGCAGATCACCATCCTGCCAGCAAGGACCAGTTATGAACGACTTGACACCTCCCGTGGTACCGTGTAAGGGCTTCAAGCTTCCTGGGAGGTCACAGTCACCACGACAAGCAGCTGACTGCATTCCTGTTTCATTCAGCAGCCCTCGTGCAGACAAACGCAGAAAGCACACAACAGTACGTCCCTGCAGCCACTGCTCTGACTCTTGTAACATCAAGAGATGCTCAGGTTCTCAAGTCAGGTTCATTAAAAAAACACAGAAATAGGTAAGAGAAGCAGTTTTCCCCTAGCTGATGCAAGACCCAGGTCACAGATCAGGCTCCTACAAAGAGAGGAGAGGTGTTCTGCGCACAGATGGAGACCCGTATTCCTTTAGCACCAGACAGTCACATTACAAAACTGATCTGCAAAACGTGGGTAGAAGAACCAAAGACTCCCTCCCATGTGCCTGCCACAGGGAAATAAGACAGACCCAGGTGCCTCAGCAAGAAAGGAAAGAGCTTGTGTCCCCCCTACACACCGAGGAGAGATTACTGCATGACACCACAGCTAAGGGGTGGGAAGAGCCCATCGGTACGCATGCTGTGGCACAGGTTAAGGGAAACTCCTCTCCCTCCCCAAAATCCAGCCATAGAAGTCAAGGAGCACGCTCAGCATCTGCGAAGGGATCCCCAGCAGCAACAAAGGCAGGTTCCCAAAGCTTCAGCACCCAGGCTTCGAGCAGCACAGCAAAGCGTCCGGCAGCACCCCGGGAACCTCCGCGGGAGGACATCGGGGTGAGCCCGGGACGGTGCCACCACCGCCTCCGGGAGGTCAGGAGGCGGCACCAGCCCGGCAAGTTAATTTGCACCTCCACTAATAAGAGGCAGAAGTGCCTTCCCTTTCGTGCCATAAACTCTCGCAAACGTATCTATGTCTGAACAAATTAAGTGTGACACTTCTGGAGAGGGAAGGCAAGATGGTTGCCTTGGAAACAAGGGACAGAGGTAGAATTCTGCATCCACTTCATCACTCTAAGTGCTGCAGCAGGGTCAGTGAATTAGTTACGAAATGCAGTGTACAAGCATTAAGCCCTTCAGCAAAAGCACAAGGTAGAGAGGAGATGGTGAATAATCTGCAGGGAGCAGGCTGCTCACTCCCTGGTTCTTGGCAGCATTTCTTCACCACCCTGTACCCCCACCCAGGAGTCCAAAATATTCACGGAGGTGAGCTAAAAGTGTCACTTTTCATCGAGCATCATCCTGCCCAGATCCTTCTGGGAAGAGCAGGTTTCAAGGCTCTTTCATTGTTATTCAGGGGTCAGCTTCTCGCAGTTCATAAACTCGGATGGCAGGCTGAGAGAGTTTTAATTCATTTCAATTTACAACTCCTAGGTCTGCACTGCACACATTGCTTTCAAAGGTTTTCCAACCTAGTCGGAGAATGGGCTAAGTTAGCTTGGTCCAGCTGAATTAAAACAAAATGCTGAAAGAGGGGTCTGATGCGAGAGTTCAGCTACAAAAGCGAAGAGAGGAGGAAGGCAGCTGGTGGACATAAAACTAAGCAGGTTCTTCCTACAGAATTCTGCAGACAGGGCTGTCGCTATAGGGGAAAAGCATTTGGAGCAGCTACAAGAACAAGGGGAGGAACGGCAGGATCGCCATCGCTGGGCAATAAGCACGTGTCTTGCCCTGTCAGCCCCTGTCGCTTCATGGAACAACACTCGATACTTCCTCAGCATCCCCCCTACCTGCTGATGAAGCCTTTTATCCTTGATCCCACTACAGAAGCAAGAAGCGGAGCTGTTTATCCAGCTCTGGATGGACGCTGAGCGCCTGGCTCCGCAGCCGCAGGACAGCAGCCCAGGGCTGCTTCCCTTGGGCTCACCCTTCCCCGCGGGAGGGAGAAGCGGAGCCCCTTCTCCTCGTGCTGACATGAGCCCGTCCTAGCAGCGTTTGGCTCCAAAGCAAAAAAAAAAAAAAAAAAAAAAAAAAAAAAAAAAAAAAAAAACAAAAAAAACACCCTGCTCAGGTCACCAGGGCTACTCCTGTTCATTGTCAGTGCACTTTGATAATCTCACCTGTCCGTACGAGCAAGCCAGCAGTAACATCAGCTCAAAGACAAAAGGAGACTTCAAGCAGCACAGAAAGGCACCAGGTAATTCTGGCTTGAGCCAGTATCCATCTCGGCAGGGCAGCCCAGGTAAGCTGCTTCATGTTTCTATAGTCTAGCTCCTGTGCCTCAACACACACTCTTCTTGTAGGAGTACAGAGAAACCCCAAATCATTAATGACTATTATTCCCCCTCACCCCACCCCAAGTAGAAATCAAGTCTCTTCCTACAAAAATGCTTTCGAAAACCCCTCTGACAATATCTGAATGGCTACCTGCTGGCCTTCTGATCGCTTTGTTCAATTTTAAATAAATCGGGGTCAGGTTAAGCATAAGGGCTAAACTTCTCATCTATTTAAAGAAAAGCTAAGAGAACCAAACGCTGAATTCTTTAGCACAATGCTACTCCACAAAAAGGAGATGGACAGACACGTCCAAAGCCCAAGGCTGCAAGCTCTGCTGTGCTTGATGTAATTATTAGGATGCCACAGCAGGAGGAAGGAGGCAATTACTAATAGGGGAGAAAAGCCTGTTAAGAAGCACTGGCTAAGCTCACAGAAAACTAATAAGAGACTAAGCCTTGGAAATGCTCCTGTGTTTGCAGGTAGAGCCTCTCCTCAGCCCCTCTCCATGCTACGAGATTAAAAGCCTCACCAGCAGCAGCTGTGCCCAATTAGAGGGCAGGCTGTGCCTGTGCAGCACGGGATGCCTGTCCCGTCCTGTCCTCCTCACCAGCAGTATGCTCCAGTTTCTCCTGCTTTCTAACTACCAGCAGGGTCTCTAGAGAAACCTCTCTGCTTCCAGCTGGGCAAAGCTGACGCAAAAGCTCCCTGCCACATGGGAGAAGTATAAAATCAAGCATATAAAGAGTGGGTAACTAGCTCAAATACCTAGCAGGTAGTGACACACGAGAGCCACCTACACTGACCCAAGCTTGGGGGCAGCTCACTGCAGTGTTTGGACCCACAACATTGATAGGAAAGAAAGTGCTTTCAGTGCTTTCCTCAATACCTAATCTACTCCAGAGTTAATTCCTGCCATGCTTCTTCACAGTGCTCACTGACAAACCGTTGGTTTGACCGTGTGGCAAGCTGATCACCACCCCACTACTAGCTGTGATGAACAGAACTACTTCATTATGAGTACAACAAAAGCATACAGTGCTTTGCCATCTAGCTTGAAGCGCTCTAGTCCTCAGTGGTAGATGGGAGAAGGACAGTCAGTAACAGCAGGAGCTATTGTTTCGAAGACCAGCTCTATATGGCGTTTTAAATGCTATGCAGCATGTAAGAGGCCAGCCCCAAGCAGTCTCTTTTATGGCCCACTGTTACTGGGAAGCGTGTGCATGGGCAAGGGCACTCTTGAAAAGCAAATGCCTGCTCCTATCATCTCCCAGGCCCAGTGAAACAACCAATGCACAGTGCTTGGCTACTATTAAAAGAGTCGGCCTGACTGCTTAATTAATTGACCAGGCAGCTACATAAGACCTGCCCCCCCAGCCCTTTGATCTTAGTCAGGGGTAGTCGCAGCTGCTCCTCTGCTTCGGTTCAAGCTTGTCTGGTTTTGTTCTGTGGCTCCTGCAGATGCCTCCCATGCCATAACATCTACCAGGGATCAGCATCTGACAGCACACAGCTACCGCTGCTGTTTTTTTCAGAGAAACAACATGAAAATAGTGCTCTTCCTGCCTGCAGGCAGCACAAAGCAGGCCCATTGCCTTCTAGGATCAGAGCCTTGTTTTTACAAGGTTCCCAAAAGCTTTCTGGGCAAGCTTGTAGGCAGGACCTCTGCCGAGCAGCTGCGGTCCAGCAGGCAGCTCTGCATGTCCTCAGAAGCACTTCCTATTCAAATAGGAGATAAGCTAATGCAGCCTCCGCACTGAAGCATCCTTATGATGCTTTTTGTTCTTGTACTTTTATCCGCCCAGGAAATCTCTGCTCAGAGGCAGCATGTTCAAACAGATCCTTTAAAAAACNCCCCGACAATGGCAAGGATAAAGGGGGAGGATATGGGGGAGGGAGGAGTATGACATTAAAGAGAAAAAGAAAAAATCCCATTGTCCTGAAATGCTTTTCCACATACTGATTCCATATGGAGCAAATACCAAGGGATATTTCTGTCACCAGACTGTCCAGAAACCCAGAACTAATACACATTGCTGAACAGCCCTTGTTCAATAACCCAGCTTTAAGGAACCCCTGTTCCTCTGCTCCATCAGTACTAACTGGCCTCTGAAACAAATTATCCAGAACCCTTAATTATCAAGAACCAGTCACACTAGAAACATATTTTCAACATATTCATTATTTACCGGTTAGCAATTCAAATGCTTTAACCGGATGCTCTAATAGGAGGAAAAAAAGCCAAGTAGAGGTTGCCAGAGCTCCAGCAGAGCTGGAGGAAGGATATCTAGTGACTTCCATGTGTCTGCTGTCAAAAGGAAAAATGAGTTGAGAGCAATAGCACAGGTACATTAGCATAAGAAGCAGAAAGAGAATGACTAATAGGAAGAAGCTGAACACTCACTTGTGCTGCCTTATCTGCTGTATTGAAAATCTCTTGGCTGGGTCGTATTCAAGCATCCCTGAAAAGAAGGAAAAAAAGTCCAGGTGTGATCACAGATGCTCTCAGCCAAGTTGAAGACAGGAAGCACAAAGCCCTGCCCTTCCCTCCCACCACCCTGCCCCAACAGCAACTGATGTGTCCAGCCCTCCTGGCAGCTTAGGGAGCCTTTACCTCCAGAAGAGTTTGCTGCATCGGTCACAGGGAGAACAGCATAAAGCCCCAACTCCATTGCTGACTACCTGATCAAGTCTGTTCCTCAGTTTCCCCACCTGCAAAGCAGATACGACCTTTCCCTCCTTCACACTGTGGGGACAGAGACTTGTACAGCCCCAGATCATACGTCCAAGCACGTCTCCAGGCAAAGAACAGCAAGACTTTGCATTTCACAAGTAACGCTATTGAACCTCCTGTGGAAGAGTCCAAGCCTTAGGCATGGCATATATAAAGCTGCTTGGCATCCCAGGAACTCTGCAGTCCAGTGAAATTCTCTTCTGGAAGTACAGCTGGGGAGAACTCACAAAAAATAATCCTACTGTCCATCCCATCATCCATCCTTTTGGCCTAGCCAGAATTTTGATTTCTGGCATCAGTTGCGAAAATAACTGGGATTAGGGTGAGGAGAGGGGAGGGTGGAAAAAATAGCTCATCTGTATTCTCCCTACAAAAGAAGGGGGTGGATTACTTAGACTCATGAGATGCCCACTCAGCTCCACTATCTTTAAAAAGCTTCACAACTCAACAGAAGGGAAGAAGGAAATTTTGCTGTATTTTTCAGACTAGCCAATGGGACCTAACACGTCTCATCCAGCAGCATCCAAGATCCCTCCAATGAAGCTTCCAAGACTATATTCATCTAATGAATGTTAAACTCTTGCCGCTGTACATTACAAGCGGTTTTGCTTTTACTGGATGAAATCCTCTTGCTGCTGTTGAAGCATGAGCACTGGTGAGCCTTGCAGAAGTCGCACGAAGAGTAAGGTTTTGGAAAGAGGTGAGAGAACAGGAGCACCCCATCTCCAGCAACCAGAAGAGAAGAAAGGCTAGGAAGCAGAACAGACCTGCCAAACAGGAGTTAAGTCGGGACAAGGGGCAAACAGTGCAAACCACTGGGGAGAGCCAGCATGAGGACACAGGGAAAACACGAGGCCAGAAGGTATCTTTGGATGAGCACTTAGGAACTGAGGGTTGGAAAGAGAAACCGTTGTTCAAATACAGAGTTACAAGGGCCTTGCAGATGATTTTCTGCAGTACTGTTGAACAAAGGTATTAGAAGAAATAATCAACAGCACACGTGAGCAAAGCTGATCCAGAATATCTTCCTTGTCAGCTCAGTTTGTATCACGTTACTAACAGTAATGATCCTGCTGCAAAAAAGACAGAAAGCCACTATTGTGTGTCCCCAAAGACATTTTTGCAAGACTTGGTCACTGCAAACAAGAGTATACTTAGGAAATAAGCTTTTGAGAGTAATTTTTTGTCTTTAAAAACAATGAGAATTTTTTCAGCAGATAAGAGTTTCATTTGGATCAGTTTTAGCCTGTACCACCAAACATCCAGCAAGGGTGCAGAAGTTCACCGCCTGCTCCTAAAAAAATAAGAAGCTGAGTCTCAATTCCGAGTCTGAGAGCAAATTCTTCATAAGGTGCTCCTGGCTCCCAGAGCAGCCACTTCTGAAGATGATGTGAAAAGGTTAGGAAAACACAGTGAAAACCTGCTCTGCTGCTTCACAGCACACCAACGGGATTTTAGAAAACTTAGCTGGGCAGCCATCCTATTGCCATGTCTGCTTGTCCAAGAAAAGTTCAAACCTATAGAATACAGGGAAGAAAAGGTTTAGTGTGAAAGGACTGAAGTCCTCTTCCCCTCAGAAACCAACATACTGTTTCCCATGGCAATTGAAAAAGGTTTATCAGTGCTGATGACAGCACTAATAGCTTTAAGCAGATGGCTTCACTACTGATCCACATTATATCACTATGAAGTAGGTTAGAAAAACAAAAACAAGACATGGGAAGATCTTTCCAGGTTGGAGAAGGTCAGGTGCATCACAAGCATCTGGCCACCTGAACTCAAAGCACTAGAGCCTTCAGCATTCAAGGCTTTAGACAGAGCGTACCAGAAACGTATACTTCCCTTGCCGGGACCATAAAAACCACCATCTGGCTACGTTACGTGGCTGAGCTGATGGGAGCTACAGCAACAGCTCCCTGCTCAAGAGCCCTAAGCCTTAAGAGTAGCTCCTTATATTGGGCATTTTCTCCCATGAGCAGAATAAAGCCCTACAAGCGAGCAACCAGCAGCCCAGGCTGCAGCTACAGACCAAACCCGGGATTATGTGGCAGGAGGTGATTAATGCTGGTGACAGTGCCAAAAGCTGAACAGCTCAGCTGCTACGGCTGCTACTGAGAAACACCGCCAAAAGCGTGTTTTGAGACGGTCTTACAGCAAGGGTGAGAGTCAGGGAAGATGCATTTGAACCATCTTCAGAGAAAGGAGCGATCCTGAATCTTGCTAGCCTGCAAAGTGCTGCAACACGTGTAGTACAACATCGAGGTGCTTTCATAGGGCTAATTCCAAGTTGTTTCCTTACCTTAGCCATTGTTAATGCAACACCACTAGAGAAAGCCCTTGTCTCAGTGAGCACTGTGAAACAAACTCCCTCAATCACAGCTAAAAAAAGTTTCAGCCCAACATTGAACACAGCCTTTATTAGGGACTTTCTCCTTGCAATGGGAGGTGTTCCTCCTTCCTTCTATACTCCAGCATGTCTGCAGGAGTCCCTGCAGCCTTCTCAGAGCCCCGGAACAGCTGAGGCTGGAAGGGACCTCTGGAGGTCACTCAGTGCAACCCTCTTGCTCAGAGCAGGGTCCACTAGAGCAGGTCACCCAGGACCATGTCCAGTTGGGTCTCTAGTTTCATTCTCCAAGGATGGAAACCCCTGCAACCTCCCTAAGCAACCTGTTCCAGTGCTAACCACCCTCACAGTAAAGGAGTTCTCACATTCAGATGGAATCATACTCTTGTTTTTCCATTATTTCCTCTTTCCTTGTAAGGTGGGGAGAAGGTGGTTTAGAGAAAAATCCCACACCTAATTAAGTGATCTATTAATAAGATTTTTAGACAGTAACTTCACAGCTGAACTCCCAAGGGCTTTCCGTTTGTTTAGGGGACACCAGAGCTAGTACTGGCTAGGTTATCTTATTAATGTAATCTGAACCAGGTAAATCAGGAACCCCCTCTAAATCAACTTTTAAGACCACATTTCAGGAAGGGGTTTTTGGAATCCAGCTTGTTATTGTCAAGTTCAGGATGAATTGTGCACACCCAAGCAAAAACAACCACAAATTCTTCGTAGAAATCTCAAGTACAATGGGACTGTCTCGAGGCTCTTGCACGTCCAGTTTGTGCACACACCTAGGATTAATTCCACTAAGGTGCTGCAGAACAGGAGTTGGAGCACCCTCATAAGCAGCTTGCTTTGGTCAAAGGAAAAAATAAACATGCATCCTTACAAACACTGTTTAAAGAATGACAGAGCTAACAGAGAAATTTAAGGCATTTACCAGATGAAACCGGTGCAAGCAGAGGATAAGGTTCTAAGGCATATTAAAAGGAGCCTAGCAGCACCAGTTACAAGAAGCTATGGTACAGAGCTGTATTGTTCTCAAACAAACAATTAAAAAGGCATAAAGAAGGTAATCGAGCAAAAAGAATATTTCCTTTAAGGAAAAGGACTATTTCAGGCAATGTTCAAAAGAAAATAGAACATACACTGAAAATGTACATTCATGTGTTCAGCTGCGACTCGCTCATGGCAGGTCTGTGGCTGAAGTCCTGTATGAAGAGAGCCTTCATCAAGACAAAACATCATGTACTTTTCACCAGTCAAGTCATCCAAGAGCGTCTGCCCACAGTAACCACACATACTCTCTACCATTTACGGTAAAGATTTCCATGCAGTTTATCTGCGAGCAGAGAAGAGACGCTGCAACAGGGAGATTCTTCAGGAGGATGCCTAACTTGCAAACCTCTGCTCCCATGGTATTTCAGAAGGATTCGCTGTGCCCATACATGGGATATTATGCCCATTACAGCACTCCGGCAGTCTCAAACACCCTTCAAATTACGTCAAGTGGTAACGTGAACACTGGGGACCACAAACCTGTCTTGAGCTCTTTGTCACAGACTCCAGCCCACACATTTTAATAATCCTGAACAAGCACAGCATTATATCACGTGGTAGAATATCTGGTTTTTAAGCAGATAGCACAATCTTAAGTATGTTTTTTTGAGAGGCAGGAAGAAATCTAACAGCTAGCGTTTGAATTCAACCTGGATTTTATTTCAGAGTCCAACTTAGAACAACATTTAAAACCACCAATGTAAAGCAGAAAACATCCATTTGTAAAATGAGACAGGGATTTTTTCCTCTCCTTCATCCTCCACAAGCATAACCAGGTGTTCTGACCAGAAACTCCCTCTGCAGGCAAACCTTGAGTCTTTGATCAAACGCACGCAGAAGACTCACCACTGGATGAGTTATAGACACCAGCCTGCCTGCCTGTTGGCTCTGGGGACTCCCTGCCACTACAGCATTAAATCTTCCCACTGTCATCAGGGTACACATCCTCTTATCCCTGTAAGGTAAGGTCATGGTAGTCATACAGAAATAAGAAAAAAATGCTGAGAAACCAACTTGTTCCCCGTCACAAAGTCAGCCTGTAGCAGAGCCTGGAAATAAATCCAGGTGTCTAATGCAGAGACTGCAGTCTCAAAACTTTCTCTTTCAGTAAAAATATATTAGAAGAGGAGGAAGAAAAGCTGACCCTGCTCATTTTTCTTGTTCAGAAGTAAACTGCAAAGGAGTTAAGTCATATGCAGATGTTAACAGAAGAACCTTGAGGCTATTTGTAAACGCTTCCACTCTGACACATCTTTACTGACTGTGCACACAGAAGCCAGAACAGTATTAGCCTCTTTTCCATCAGTGAAGAGTATAAATAAAGCTTCAGCCCTGATAAGGAGACAAAAAGAAGAGCAGTATCCCAAGTAATGAGCTGAAGTACACAGTCATGCAAGTCTCTTCACAAGTCAAATACAACAGAAGCTTTAGGTCCTCTAAATTCTACTTTTTCTGAAAGTAGAAAAAAATAAGTAAAAAGAAGCTCAAGGAAGAAAAAGTAAGAACTCGCTTTAAGGCTTTCTGTTCTTTGGTTGACTACTTCTGAAGCAAATTCTAGTTTGTTTCACAGCCAAACTGGTACTATGGTTAACACAGCTCTTACAGCCACAGAGGAAACAAGCACTTTGCAGCATACCGAATTCTACCTTACAATAAGAGCAGAACAAATGCTTGCAGCACTGCAGAGTGCTTTAAGAATCTTTTAGAAGCAATGCAAAGGCGAAACAAAGTCTCTAGTGAGGCAGAGCTGAGCTGTGGGTGTCTGTGCTGCTCATATAAAAGCATCAGACTGCCATTGACAATATCTGATCCGCAGGCTCTGGTTCAGTTTCAACCTGCAGCAGCAGCAGGCACCTACCAGGAAATGCAGATGTTCTGGAGGAAAAACACGAACCAGATAAAGCACCCTGGTTTTGTCACCATAGCTACCTAGCATCACCACCACCAGGCTCAACCCTGGTCTTCAGCATATGCCTTGCTATCAGCTGGGCCGTGGAGCTGCTCAGGCCTCCACAGGGTGGAGAGTGCTGGGGCAATCCCACCCAAATTCAGCCACCTCAGGTCCACCGGTTGCTTAACTTCTAGAAAGAGGAAAGTGCATCAAACCAAACAAGGAGAGGACCAGGAGGTTTCGCCAGCTTTTACCGTGCAACAGCTGTACAACAAGAGCAGGGGTGGGAGAATGTTCTGAGGTGGGACAGAGGGAGAACAGCAAAAGGAGTCCTTTGGATTTCCCACCACCCTGGAAGAAACAGTCTGTCAGTCTGGACAGACAGGCGTCTGCCCCCAAGCAAGCTCCTCTGCCTACCAAATGCACCCTGGCTTGCATCTCTGCAGTGTCCAAAGACAGAAGGGATGAAGACAGCGGCTAGGATGAAGGAAATGACTCAAGCTGGCATAGCTGAGCAGCTTTGGACAAAGGGCATCAGCTGCGAGGCTCCTTGTTTAAAGTGAGGCAGAAGGAAGAGTAGGAGATTCTGACTCCAGGTCTCATCTAGGGGATGGAAAAAGAACTAAAGGGAGTTATTCTGCTAATGAAGCAGAAGGTTTGAAGCTATCAGTATCCTCAGGACAAGAAAAGAAAAAACCACCGCCACAGCGCTGTCCCCCAGGGGGAACGCGTAATTGCGGCGGAGAGGCTTATCGCAAACCTCCAATGATTTCTGCTGGAAGCTTCAGAAGACTGGCTGCCAGTCTAGATGGACCACTGGATTTACTCTATTTGGGCAATTCCCAAGCTTATAAAAAACTGCCGTGTTTTGAGTCAGCATTCACAAATCAAACATCGCACGTCGATCAGGACATTGTTCCCCAGGGCACACAACACGACACATCAGTCAGAAGCGCTGGGCCTTACGCAGCAGCCGCGGTAGTCTCAGCAGAGCAGCCAAGGTACCAGCTGTGCCGAGCGCGGTTTGTAGCTATGCCTTATGTAATGGTTTCCAAGAGCTGTTAAGGCTAGTTAATGCTTTTTGAAACACACGGAAATAACTTATTTCATAATCGATATGGGGCCAGATAAGCTCAAACAGCCTCAGACGATGAGGCTCGCAGGGGGCCTGCCACCCCCCAGGAGGCGGGGGGCCAGAGAGGAGCCCCTGCATCCTGCCGGAGGCGGCAGGCAGACCTCGGACAGACAGCACCACCTGCCGCCGCAGCCCGGCACACAGCCGGCGCCGAGCGAGGACGCCCACGTCCCCAGCACGGCACCCGGCCGCTGCCCGTGGCAGAGGCAAGGGCTCTGCGGGCAAGAAAGCCGGTGCGGGCTGCAGCTCCTCGCAGCCATCCGCATGGAAGCTGGGAGCCCAAGGGCAGCGCAGCCTCTCCTGCAGAGTCGCAACAGCTGCCATTTGTAGGATAAAGTGCAGTCGTAAATGCTTCAAAACTCTTAACCTTTTGGCTAGCCACAAACTGCAGCAGCACCATACCCATGCCGAGGACACAGCACAGCAGACAACCTCCTGGTTTAGCAATAAACACCCGTATTACGAGCAGACCTGATGACACTGCGGACAGGAGGAAGCAAAGCTGACTCAGTTTCCTCAGTGCCCCGTAGCCCTTCGCCCACACTTACCCCTAACTCTTGCGTAGCACAAGAACCAGAAACAAACTCGAAACGAGACAGCCTCATTTCCTATTTGAAGCCAGATCTCTCTCAAACAGCTGAAGACAAAGAAAAGGGAGCAAGCCCATGCTGAGGACTGGGGACTATTACTGCACCTAACTGCTTCAGTGAGGCAGCAGGAGCTCCGATCAGGATCTCCCACGTGCTAGAAGCACACCCTACCTGCTGCCAAAAGGGCGTCACCAAGTTGGCTGCTATACACAGCACAACTGCTGCTTTAAGTATTCAGCTTTTAAAAGAAGCTGAGAGACTGTTTAATGCTATACCTCGAACTATTTCAACAAGCGACTGGAACAAAAGCACAAAAAAAAAAATCCAACCCTCTCTTCCCACCCAAAAGGTGCTACTCCTGTTTCTGCCACAGGCCTGTTGTGAAAACAGGCACCAGCCACTTTGCTCCAATATCCCTGCAGCTATAAATTCAGGGAAAGGGAGGAGGCAACTGGGACTGAAGCACATTGAGAGCAGGGGCTGATGAGGAAGGACAGCAGAACCCGAGTACTCAGTATTCCTCATTACAGAAAGCTTAGGCAAGGAATTTAATCGACTGTTCTCACTTGTCATTTTAAATTTAACCTTGTGGGCTTTGTCTTCAGGTTTAAAAGCTGCTCAGAGCATGAGAAACATAATGCAAGAACCAACTCTACAAAGACTAGTGACTGCAACCCATCAAGGGTTTAGCATATCACAGGAAAATACCAGTGTTCAAGACCTTTCTGAGTCTTATCCTAAGATAAATAAGCCTACCTCCCTTTCTAATAGGATCCTACGTTGTCACAGGATACTTGGAATGAAGCTCTCCCCTGGTCCATACAAGCTGAGCACTTGTCACACCTCTAGATTTTACCCATTCTTTCAGAGTCAGCTAAGAGACTCACCTCTCAATAAGTCTGAGAGTGGAGGACCACAATCCTCTGGAATTGTGAAGTCGCCTTTCCCGATGTTTTCAAATAACTTATATATATTATCCCCTTCGAAGGGGTATAGACCCGTTGTAATGTTGTATCTGTAAAGGCAGAAGGAGAAGCTGTATGAGAAGAGGCACACAGAACAGGTGCTCAATTCTTATGTGACAAGGTAAATCAAGAGAAGACAAGAGGAAACTAAAAGATGAATATTTGGCAGTATGTGGAATGCCTCTTCTAACTTTGTCTTCCTTTATCACAGCCTCTTCATTCACATGAGTCAAAACCACTAAGACGTCTCCCTGACAGGCTGGGACGGAAGAAACTTTTAAAAATAAATACTAGAGATACAAGCGTTTTGTGGTTTCTATTATTATAGTAGCTGTGTATCTCAGATGCCGAGAAATGGCTGGCAGAGACTTACTCACCAAGAGTGGAGATTACTTTATTCAGAATTGCAAGCACTTTGGGGAACATACACCCATCCAAATGAAGGACCAACCCGCATACACAGTCTCCCACTCCCCCCAACACCATACAGAAGAGCAGTGATGCCAGCAGATTGCACAAGACTGAGCTATTTGGGGACTCATTTTTTATTGCAATTCCTGCATGCTGCCCAGGCACTTACAGTGTGACCCCTGCGGACCAGATGTCTACTTTAAAGCCTGAAAAGGTATCAAGGCCGTTGGCAATTTCTGGTGGCTGGAATGCTGGCGACCCTTGGCTCGTTCTGCATGTATCATCCTCTGCAAACGGATGCAATGCCTGCAGCAGAAGAGACCGATTAGTTTCAAACTTCCAAGGCATACAAATTGTAACTGTAGAACGTTTCACAAAAGGGGAAAACTTTGCTACTGAACATCTACGTACATATCATGAGAACATGCTACTATAACAATTACATGCCATCAGTGACACTTCCTGGCCACTCCTGCATAGCTAAGACAGTCTTCATATACCGAGAAGTTTAAGGTTATGTAGCTTATCACCATTTCACCATACTTCTGAGTTTGTCTAAGATTGATGTGTTTATCTATAAGCTTCCTGGATGGAAGTTTTGTACTGTTATCAACAGTGAGATAAAAATGTTTTGCCAGTTACAATAAATATTCAGCAGAGTCACTGCTGCACTCTGCAAGTTTAACAGAACAAAAGCCTAAATGCACAATAAATCAATAGATACCACAAAGGTGACCTGTATCTAGAATATCATGCTTCCCACATTCTTGACTTCACTGCAGTTCTTGCATACCTCTGCTACGCCTAAATCGGATATTTTCAGTGTCCCATTGGTTGTTAGCAGGAGGTTCCCCGGTTTTATATCCTTGTGGACAATCCCTTGGCTGTGCAAGTATTCTAAGCCATCTATAAGCTGACAAAAGTACCTGCAGAAATAGTTAAACAAAAAAAAAGTCAAGCACTTCCAGAGACTAAGACTGTGAACTACCAGTAATACATAAGGCAAAGTCCGTACTGTTATCAGATAAAGGGAGGAAATACATTAACATTTGATGCTGAGGAACTTGAGATGGAATTGTTGTGTGTTAAAACAGTACTTCCGACACAGGAGTCAGAAGTTACCTGCTAGGGCTCTGCACCAGTGTGCTAATGAGCTCAGACTCCAGAGAAGCCCTCTTCACAAGTCTGCCTATTTTCAAACTGTTGGGCACCATGACGGCATAAGCCTGATAGTTAATTTTGACACTTGACTTAGCCTAGCTAAATTAAGCTATCAAAAGATGCTCTTTTGGTGGCATAGCTGCCTCGGCCAGGCGACAGAGAAAAAAAGATGTTTCCTTCAGCCAGCAGAAAGGTGTATTCCTCTGGTACTGGATGGGCAAAGGTAACGTGGATATGGTCAGGGACTACTGGCAGGCCATTACTATAATGTAATAAGCATTGTGCATTGACAATTGTTCATGCACCTTTTATCTCATAGTATCCAGGAAATATTACCTGTCTTAATACACCCCTATTTCACTTAGGTCCTGTATGATCTCAGACACCTTTTAAGACCATGAAAGTATGTAGTCACTACAAATTCGCTGGTCTGCACTGATTTGATGCACATATATATCCTCCCTATATCTATTTCCAGAACTGTAAGGTTCCTCTACTTGCATGCCGAAATGGGCTTCGGATTAGCCCATGTAACTAAACGAGCTAACAGATCATGCTGGATATTGCCAATTCTTAAGCCAAAGACCTTTAACCTTTTTTCCTGACACTGAACCGTTTGGCTTGCCTCCTTCAGACAGGGCAAGTCCTCACAGAATCCTCCATTGCACCTATCTTAGCTGAATGACAAAGCTATAGGAAAGGCCAGGAAAGGTTGCCATGCATCTCTTGCAGCAAAACAAAAGCAACAGAAAATTCAACAGAAAGATGCTCTTTCTTCCCAGAACCAAAGGGCTCTCCTTGCCACCGTTCATCTTTCATTTTTTCCATGGATGTAAAAGATGCAGTTATTACACAAAGTTGGTTTTACTTTAAAGGGCAGCCAGCAGTCTAATTGACAGAGTAGAACACACTCAAATTCATGAGAGATAGCTGTGATGAGAGGCTGATGCAGTCTAAGGAACAAAACTGCACTTACCCGTGAGCCTGAAAAACTGGAAACCTCTTTTCTGGGACACTGTCCAGCATTTCCTGCATCCCACACACACAGTACTCCATCACCATATACGTGAAGGCAGAGTTAAGGAAGCTTCAAGGTTAAATGCTTTCCAGGCAGATGCTGCGCGAGGACTGCAGCCGGGGAGCTGCTGCGCAGGCAGCTCTGTTACCTGGTTTGCACGCACTTGGGAAGCGGAGCCTGAGCTGTGCCACACCTTCCAAGGTAGCTACCTTCCTCCAACTGTCCGACAGGAGGATGCAAAGAACACCAGAAATTCTTCTTAATGACCAGCAGCAACTCAGTAATCAGACGTGAAACAGGATATGAACCCCGCAGAAATTACGTTGGAAACCTTACAAGCATGACAGGAATCGGGCAGTTCTCTGAAGTGGCTAAACAAGTTAGGAAGCCACTGGCAGAAGAGCTGCAGGCTGCAGTATGTTCCCGGTACCCCGCCTGTTCCACACCTGGCGTGAGGGAGCTCCCACGTCCTCCCCCAGAGTTTGTTATCCTTCATTTCCTGGAGGCACTACTTAACAGCTCTGCTTACCCCCATCCCCACAGTATTTCACCAGCAGGAAAAGGATCCCTAGACAGCTGGGAAGCTTTTTGGAAACTGCATGGATAAAAGAATTACAATGGAGTGCCAAGAGCTGGTGGCACTTTTTAGTGTTTATTCCCTTCCAGCATATTCCAATTTTCATCTCCTTAAGTTTTAATGTTGGGGTCAAACAATGGAAACGACAACTGCCTAAAGTAATGATTCCCTCTGCTTTCCTCCTCTCCCGGGGCTTTCAAAGGCAGGCTGTGTGCTTAGAGGGGCTTGCAAGACCAGACCCTGAGACATCTGGTGGCTTTGTCAGGGGAGTGCACCTCCAAGATAAAGAGCAGAGAAAAGCAGGGCTGTCAGGCAGCCCACGTTCTCCAGTAACACCAAGCATTTCTTTGGTTGCTAATTATTCCTGGCAGATGCCTTCTTAACCTAAGCCTAAAGTAAGTTGCTTATCTCCCGAGATGCCACCTTAACTCTTGAGGCAAGAGACGCTAAAGAGATGACCTGCATTTTAAGTGGGATCTGTGCTGAAGACTGTTGCCCTTTTGTAGAACATTCCATCCAGGAGCTGCAAACACTGCACAAACTCATCGAATTAGTGCTACATTCCCCACATGAGCTGCTCTTCAGAGGGATGCTGAAGTACTTTAGGAATTTGCGATGGGCACAATGCCACCCAGTAAAACAGCAGAAGCAAGAAGAGCAGAAAGAGCCCAGATTTCATTCCTACCGTTTCTTACTGGGGAACAAAAGCACAAACTGCTTGTATGGACTGCTTGTATCACAGTGATGTGGAAGACAGCAACTCTGCCATCTTCAAGAAAATAATACTAACGATAGATGATATAGGCTAGCTGTTGGGAAGCAAAACCCAGCTCTCATTCTCATCTACAAAGACCAACCTGATTTTGGTTTCATTAACTGCCAGGCTGTTTTTCACCCCTTCTTTTGTAAGGGATCCATCTCTGGCTGGTCAGCCAGATTACAGTATGAACTTTCAGGCTAGAGCAGATCTATTACAGGTGCCCCACGATGACCGAAGCTCTCATTTCTGCTAATCAATAGGGTTCTGCTCCCGTGCACTGCACATACTGGTAACAGAAGCTGTCGAGAGAGGGTGCCAGCTGGGCTGCTGCTTATTGAACTGGGTTTATTTTCTGCCTGGATTAGTTCTCCATTCATCACCAGCTCTGCATTCCCAGCCACAGCAGGTCAGCAGAGCAGCCCATTAAATACTAAAGGTAGTGGATATTTTTAATCCAGTCCAGTCATCACAGCTTTCCTATTAACAAAAAAATCATTGAAGGCTTTGACTTGACAGGCAAGCTGTTAAAACACTGTCTTCCTAAGTATAGAAACACAGGCTTCAGCCATGTTTATCAGCAACAGAAAGCCCAGGTGAGAATGGAATCCTTCCTTTTACACGCCCAATTTCAAATGCCACAATGCCCATTTTGGAAATTAGGATTTTTTTTCTTTTTTTCTTTTTTTAATGAGTAACAGAAAGGAATCAACAATTGAAAACTGAGTGAGGTACAGGGGAGGGATGTTGTCTTGCATAGCTTCCTGCAAGGCACTCATACAAGAGTTTGCATGACTGCACAGTAAAACAAGGGAACTGACCTACAGAGAAGCCAACCTAAAAAAGATTGTTACTATTCAGCTGGATCTGCTCCCAAAGCCATTTACCATGCAGCTGCACAAGCACTTGTACTGCTGCATCCTAGAACATGCTGCACAGGCACGGGCAGTGCCAATGAAAATCTGGAGAAAGGCTAAAACACAATCATGGACAAATTCCCCCTCCCAACCCCAGTGAAAACAACAAATTTCTCCAGTTACTGTCAGAATAAAAAGGTACAGGAATAAATCTTCCTAAGAGTGCAGCAGCAGATAAAAAACCAGTGAAGTCAACCTACACCTGCAGAGAAAAAAAAAAGGTATCGAAAAACCAAACAGTTCTTTTTCAAACACAACCGTTAGTAAAGCAAGGAACATCCCTCCTGGCCGAGAGAGGTCAAAATACATTTCTGAATGACCACTCTGGGTTGTCATCACCTGTTACCAACACACGAGGTCTCTCTTGGGCTCTTTTTCCCTATGCTTCTCCGTTAGCATCCCGGCTTCTTATTAATTAAATGGTATCATTCTACAGACAGTAATTGAATTACAGTCCCTCTAGTCTGTTAAGACTACAAAATACAAGTGAAAGTTGTCATGCTTTTTTATATCAATGATTTGGTGACAGAGTATTTGATCTAATTAAAGCACATGATTAAATTACCCATTTTCTGAAGTACTGTAATTGGAAGACAGTATTTAGAAAATATTGCCAAAAATAAAAGCAGCTATTTATAACGTGTACTACAAGAGATCAGCTCAGCAAGCTTACAACCTGGTCCAAGTCAAAGTGCACTCAGAAACCACCCAGCTACCCCCCTGCACTTCACTTGAAGGTTACGGCCCAGGACCTGGGTCAGTGGCTAGGCGTACCTGCGGGACAGCGCCCGGAGTAACACATTCAGTCCGAACCACGCACCGAGATCACAAGCCGCGGCGTGGTTTCCAGAGCTGCACATCCCACAGGAGCAGTATGCCTTCTATCTCTCGTGACTATCACAAGCTTTAGGTCTCCCACAGCAGTACAAGAGACCTTCACACGAACACCAAAACACGGGAGGCTCGGGAGTTCACCTTATCTCGCTGGGACGACCGGCACCAAAGCGTACCAGCTGCCCGCAGAGGAGCGGCGCTGCCGGGGCACGCAGCCCCTCCACACGAAGGGAGCGCGCTGCAGGCATCCGTATGCCAGAGAACAAGCGGATTTTTTTTTTCCTCCTTTCTTTTGAGGGAAAGAAAAAGAATACCTAAACCATTGCCAAGGGCTTAAAGGAAAAAACATTACAAGAATTGATTTCATGTAGCATAAAACAACAACAGGTCCATCTTTAGGGAAAGAAAGCACTACCATATGCCACCAGCTAGGACAGGAGGTTCAAAATAGATGAAAATAAAGCTGAGGACCCGTCGAGTTGCTGAAGGTCACCCAACAAAACACAGTATTTGAGCGTCCGTTCCCCTCTACTTTAGACCCGCATATGTAACCTGGGGACAATATTTTTATTTCTTAACTGAGAAGTTGGGAAACTTAAGAAAACATATTTCAGTGGAAAGCATTCCAGACACGCGATATGTTTAATACTAGTGGAAGTAGTTTTAAGATTAAGAAACATTCAGAAGGGTCTCAGAAGCAGAACTATAATGATTCAGCACCACAACAGAAAACAACAAGAATTCAAACCTCCAACCACTGTGTTGAAAAGGATATATTTTCTGCTTCTCTTCATTGTATAATACATCTACCAACTGGATAACATTTTTGTGCCGTAATCGTCGCAGGAGCTGGATTTCCCTGCAGGAAAAGAAAGGGAAAAACATTACATTTTAAAAGCCCATTTCCTTACTATGGAATTAAACTAATGTTTTCTGCATCACACAGATTTTTACACTTCAGACTATGTTAGTCCCAGCTGCTTCACCTAAGGTTACCTACATGCTGTTGGACAGAAGCTCTAGTGTGTTCTTGAATTCGTTAGCCCATGAAAATACTCGCTGGTCACTGACTAGAAATACAAACAAGAGCCCTTTCAGTTAACGCTACACAGCCCCTCAGTTTTCCCTGGACAGGAATCCTGGTCCGCTGGCAAGCAGCGGGCGAACCGTCCTCCCGGAGCAGCCTGCCTCCGTGCGGCACGGCCACGTGGGTGCTGCGGCCGGGCCCCCCCGGCGGGAGCGGCAGCACCAGGGCGGAACCTTGCCCTGCAGGGCGTACAGCCAGAAAGGCTATGACCGCCCAGGTACCCCGCGTCTGTGGATTTGAAAAACAGTAGTTGCATTAAGAACGGGATCCAAGCCCACCTGTGACTCTGGACTTCACAAAAATCTGTCTCTCTCACAACCCTCCCAAAAATCACCTCACAGCATCTTACATTTTTACACTAAAATAACGAGTTTGCACACATCCAAGCACCTGCAATCCTGCATTCTCTTTAAGCCCACAAGTAAATCGCAATTTGTGTTTGCAGCAGTTGTATAGCACATGAAATTGGCCACAAGAAACCCCCGTGCCAGTGCTTTGGGGGCACTCAACACATGCTGTATTACTACAGCTAACAATGTTTTATTCTGCACTCTAGCATGAAGTTTATTCTGTTTTTTTCCCCATAAAATCTGCAGCGCTCCCCTTTAGCTATCTGGCTGGTCACCAGCGGGATGCCGACAGCAGAACAGCCCCATTCAAAGCAGGAAAGAACAAGACAACAGCGAGCTTGACCAAAGAAGCACATCGTGCTGAGCCAAGCCCAGAAAGCGACTCACGGTACGGCCCCGGCGGGCACCCTCAGCCACCACCGCAGGAGAAAGCAACCCGAGGACGCGGCGCGAGCTGCCTACCCACTGCGGTCGTGCCTGCCGTGATACCCAGGACAGTCACCTCCAAGACAAACTTTTTATGTTTGCACTTCATGCTTCTTTATACCCAAGTGTCATCTGTAGTTACAAGAGCAGAAATAAGTTTGCTTGGGCTACCGGCCGTCATGCCTCAGGGTAGGTTTTTCACCAGCGGCGCGCCTGGACCAGCCCCTGGGTGTCGGCGTAACGGCACCGCGCGGTTCGGCGCGCTCAGCCTGCTCAGCACCGCCGCGCTGCGCACGCAGGAGGGGAGACAGGACCACCAGCCCTGGCACGTGCCCCACCATCGCACAGCCGCCCCCAGCAGCGACAGACAGCACCGGGTAAGCGCAGCGCTCCCCTGCCCTGCGAGCACGGGGCTGGACCCGTTCTCGGCTTCCAGAATTCAGCAATGCAGTGATCAATGCAAGAATGACAGTGTTCAGCCTCGGGAGAGAGTGGAAAACAGGAGTTCCAGCTAATAACCCCATTGCTTCCGAGCTTAGTCCTAACTCGACCGAACTGCTCAGAGATCCGAAGTGAATCCTGTTTGCAGAAAGTACACAATGTAAAACCACGTGAGAAGACATCTTCCCTTAGCTATGAGAATGGGCCCTTGTGTCTTGTGTCATATCAGTCATTTGGATCTTTGTCTCTTGAGATTTTGTACTCAGTCCCAAACCACCACATTTTAGTATCTTTTACATTAAACTCAGCCTGCAAAATCCTACCAGATGCCAGCTGAGAAGAGGAGAAACAGGAGGATCAGGCCGGGCAGGTCAGGGTGGTTCTGGCGGCGTTTGGAAGCACAGACACTTCACTTTGCTCCTCTGCTGCTCAGTTCTGGGCTGGTGCCGAACCACACACAAGCTCCTCTTTCTAGCTTTTCTCCTGCCGTTTGTTAAGTTGATTTGAAAAGCCTGGCCACGCTCCAACAGCTTGGACTCTCGGAAGCAGCATTACAAGGAACTCAGAACACGGCTTCAGAGGCAAGAGCCTCTGCCCAAACACATGACGCACCGAGCTCGGAAAGCTGCTCTCCCCTTGCCTGCACAATTAGCCAGTCTCTAATAACAGGCTGCGGCCGGCACAGAGGCTTGTTGAGGCATCACATCTGATTAACAAACCAGTAACCGCTCCTTCAAAGAGCTCGTGCGATGCAGGAACACAGGCAGGTTTTTTAAAGATCTTTTAGGAATCCTGAGCAGTGGTATTATTTCACTACCAAAGTTTAGTCCAGGCACTCTGTCTTTATCATATATGGCTTTAAAAATTAGGATAGCTAAACAGAAACCTAGGATAACAAGGCAAAGAACGCTCTCCGAAGAGTGTTTAGTTTAAATGGCAGACAGATTTGCAAAGTGATGCAGCCGCTCTAATTATAGTAATGACCAAAAGGCTGAAGTGGATTAAATTAGCATAGAAACTGCAGCCAGCATTAGTGTAGGTCTAAGAAGTTTCTGCATAATGAAGGGAGACAGCTGAGTGCTTAGACCAAGCCAGCAAAAGACGGAGTGAACACGCACTTATTTAAGACTACTTTGCTGTGGAGGCAAAGAAAGCTTCCAATATTAGGAAGCTTAAAAAATCCTGATCCCGACAGCTCATTCCCTGTAATACTGCTTGAAAGCACAAATACCAATTCCTTCTGCCTTTAAGAGACTAATAAATATTTCATATTTCTGCAATGATTTTGTTTCCAAAAGGACGCTGCGAGCCACCAATCTAAAGTGGCAGCGAAGAGCACCCACCTCTGGGGCAGAGGCCAAGCAGCCCGCTTCCCAGAGGACAGCTTACTTCTATCTTTAGCTACTCTCGCATTCTAAAATGACTGAGGAACGGAGACGGCCAGACCAGTCACCTCCAGTTCCATTGCATTTGCAAGCTTCACCACAGAAGTGAACACAGGCGCTTACCCCGTCAGAAGGTACCTGAGTTTACTTCCACCCCCCAAATTAACACCAAAGAACACTCCAGCCCGCTGCTTTCTTTGCACTTTGCCTGCATGATAGCATTTCAAATTGACGGCGCTGGGAAGGAGACCTGCGTGCCTGGCTCGCTGCCTTCCTCCTCAGCCCAGGCAAGGCCGCCCAGCGAGGCCGCTCAGACTTTCAGGACCTTTTCAGCTGCTGCAACTTCACCTCCTTTCCTCGTTGCTTCTAAGATGCAGTACTAAAGTTAAATCACAGCGGTTGCTTTTGAGATCCGACCTCTCCCCAGCAGAGGGAAAGGGAAAATTCCCAACTCCCTTAGCGTGGTTCCGTCAGACCCACTAAGCTCACCCGGACAGATTAAGACTCATCTCCTTGCTTTGGCAAACAGCAGGGTTTGCTGCCGCTGCTCAGAACCGTCCATAACAAAGCTGCCTACTTGTCCCGCGTGCCACACGGCTTTGGAAGGTGCCAAGGAGCGCCTGGAAAGGTGACGTTCTGTCCCGGAGGGAGCATATCTCCAGCACAGGATTCAGCACTCTTTCTACTGCTGATTTCTTACAAGTCACGCAGTCTCAAAGCAAAGGATCCTCATCCCCAAATCAATACACTTTAAAACCACGTTACCTTTTTCCCAGTATAAAGTTTTCAGAAGAACTGCTTTTCCCAGCAGAACAGGGACCACTTCAGCTTCTTGCAAGTTACACCACAGACGGTTAAAACAAAAAATCTCACAGTATTCCAAAAGGCAGCGTACCCGAGTTCTACTTTCACAACAGCAGTAATGAAGTTCAGGAATGACGCCCTCCAACCAGGACTGCACCGCTTTCCATAAGTTCCTTTAAAGCAAGCACCTGCAAAGACGCAGTTTGCCAGGTAACCAACGCAGAATTCTTACAGAGCAGGATTAGTCCGCTTGGAGCCATCACAGACTGAGCAGGCAGGAAGACACGGGTACAGCGGCATGACACACAGCCGACGGCCTACCCAGCTCTGCCTGTTTCTAGGAAACATTTGCCGCGCCGCCTTGCTCAATACCCAAGGCTACTGCTCAGTTAAGCACCAGCTCATCTGCAAGCCCCAGTTTCATCAAGACTGCTCTTGCTCAACTAAAAAGAAGCAGTGCAGCCAAGAGATACGCTCCCTTCCTCTGGTTCACAAGGTTCCTCCACAGGTCCAAGCTTTCAGGATTTCATTGAGGCAAGCGATGGTGGATGTCTCCCAGGTCACACCAAGCCTTTGGGGGGCTCGCGGCAGGCCTGCAGTGCAGCTCTCCAGCCTGGGAAAGGCTGAGCCCCGCTCCCTTACCCTCCCGCAGCCAGCTGCGCCCATCCCGAGCCCCCTGCAGCACGTGGCACCGAGGAAGCAGGCGCGGGGACCTGGTGCGTCCCCACCACATGGCCAGTGCCACCGTGCAGAGAGCAGCGCCGTGCGCCAGCTCTGGCGCGTGCCGTAAATCCACCGCCACCATTCTTGCTAATTGCTGCACAGGACTCGGGAGCCATTCACTTGATCTTTACGCAACTGAACTGCTACGTTATGTGTTTGTTTAGATTGATTTTGCAATTAAAACTTGCTTTGGCTGTACAGGATTACAAGTTAGCATCCTCGGAACACCACAAAGCAGATTAACTCATTTAAGATCTAGTTTGTGAACAGCTTTTGCCTCCATTTATTACAGCTAAAAACTTGCCTTCCACTTGCAGGGATGCACCTTGCCATTTTCAGCCTCTTTGCTCTCACCAGAGCCCAGGCGATATTTCAGGTAAGAGACCGAGCAGCGCGCTTCACTATTTCCTTCTTCGATCCAAGCTTTGCACGTGTAAACGTACGCCAGTGCTATATTGTTCAAGTTTTAGTATCCAAACGGTTCCTCTGCGGCCACTACCCAAAATCACGCCACGAGCATCAGGCCATCCCCACCACGCTCCCACTGCCTCTCCCTCCCCTACAGCCACAGGGCAGCACGATGCAGAACCAAACACCCGCAGCAGTAACCGCAGTCTTCTTCACGTGCGGAGCAGGGCGCGCTCTGCCGCCACCGTGCCGATCCAGGCCCTGGCAGCTCTCGCCTCCAGCCGTCTGCGTGCCTACGGGATGCTAGGGGAGGCAGAGAGCGCGGTGGGGCTTCTTCCTCTTCGCTGCGCCCAGGCCTTCACCCCCACCACACCGCTGGGGTGCCCCATCGCCCCAGCCCCATGCCCACTGTGGCCCAGCTGCTCCTTTTACACAACACAGCCTGCAACGCGTCGCCCCCCGAGCCCCAGCGAACAGCCAGGGCAGCAGCAGCCCCGTTCCGTGCTGCAGACCTTCCAGCGAGCAGCAGACGGCAGGAAATCAGATGAGTCAGCTTCAGACCATCTTTGTCTAAAGCACACGCCCCTGTGGCTTGCAACAAGTCCTTCCTTCAGCAGAGCTGCCCAGGTTTGGGGCTACCAGACTCTTGATTTGCAGACCCAAGTAGTAAATCGTCAAATTACAGGCCTACCACACACTTTAAGCCTCAGAGGAATTCTAATGAGCATATATTCAAATCTAAGTAATCACTGAGCATGGTAAGTACAGTACAAGACACTTGGGATATGCACAGAAAGTCCCAAACACTTAATTAAAATGTGAGGCTATTAGCACACAGTTTTATTAAACTTGTGCTGCTACAGACAAGTAGTCTTCCAAATTTTCTTTCATCTTTTTGGCAATCCTACTAAACTCCTTTTTTGTTTTAACTCGAAGCAGTAATTAGCCACAGTACCGTCTGGTTGACTAACCTGCCCCAGCCTCTCTCTGAAGTAACTGAGGACATATGAAGATTCCCTATATTGATTTAGGGAAACGTGTCTCATAAGAGTTTAAACTCTCAACATCTGTACCACGATTTACAGACCCCTTAAGGGCTCGTTTTTCAGGAGCAGAACTGGAGTATTTTGGGGATAGAGAAGAATCACTCGATTTTGTAACAGCAGTCCCAAACATACTGCAGTCATAACTCCTAGGTCCCAGAACCGTCACCGCACCAGGAGCCGGGGCCACCAGCACACGCAGGCAGGACGAGGTCTCGAACACTCGTGAGGGGTAACACAAGTGCTTGAACAGCCAGAGCTGCCCGAGCTGTAACACCAGCCCCGCACACGGGCACAGACCTGTACGATGCCCCGGGCTGATCATTACCTCGCTCCCTTGTCATTACTCCCCGTATATTACTCGCTCACGTAATTACCCAAGGGCCAACGGTCTAGGCGCTGTTTTCTAGGGAACTTTGATGATACACTATCAACAGGAGCTTCATTTTCACCACAGCAGCAGCAGCACTGAGGCATCCTGCGATAACTGCAGGGGCACAAGCCCATTATAATAATTCAATTACATCTCTGCCAAACAAACCAAGTCACTGTACAGGAAAGAGCTACATAGGTAAGAAATCAAGGCTGGAGATCAGACTTCAGTAGGAACAAGCACCGTCTTTGCAGTTGAGACCAAAATACCAGGCAGCTGCTTCCAAGAGCCAGGCACTTTTAAACCAAACCTGACAACACCCCCTGACCGCTCAGACCCTCTGCCAGGGCACTGCAACACACTTGCAGCGCTATAGGAAGAAGTTAGCCCCAAAGAGCAGACCAATAGTTGTTACTCAGTGATTGTACAGCAGAGAAAGCAAATCATTAGGGACTCAAAAGAGTCACTCCCAACCATTTAATTCACCCCGAATGCAACTGCTTTGGACAAGTTCTGCTTGCACGCACCGGGGCACTGGCAAGAGAGCGAGCACGAAGCAGCAGCCTGGTGCTGGGGCAGATGAAGAGATGCCGAATCTCAAAGGGCACCAGCTGAAGTTGGGATGGTTACAAAGATTAGACAACTAATCACAACGTATCTCACATGTACCAGCAGCAGACATCCTTGTACAGATAAGGGCGCAAGTAGGACTGGAAGCATGTCTCACTAACACAGGGTTTATACATTTACTCATTACTTCATTCTTAGTAACTTTCAACAAAGAAAGTAGAACCTAAAGGTGCGATCCGGTTCACTATCTGGTTTTCTGCTGCTCTTACATGCGAGCAGTTTGCTGGGCATAAGCCACTCGGTAAAGCTGCTCAAACGCAGTTGTAGGAAGTGAAATTCCAATGGAGTCCGGCCAAGCAATGTGACATTAAGCAGTGTTACCGCAGTACTTTCCAGCAGCACCTGGAACTAAAGCCTTGCCGCGGTCACACACGTTTTTAAATGCAACAGTCCGCTCCCCCCACCCATACTGACCATGTTTGTTTGACAAATCTTGCCACAGCAGGTTTCTTCAAAGAGGAGACAGCTTTCACCCCCTATTGCAGCAGCACCGAGAGGTTTCCATTAGGTCATAGTTGCATGGTACTGGCTGTGACAAAAATATGACATTTTGTCCTAAAATAATTCACCACTGAACACGTAGATAAAGCAAATGAGTAGGTGGACAAAGAAAAGGACAAGGTGACAAAAATAGGAACTTGAGCTAAAGTAAACCCTCATTAGGAGGCAACATTTAAAATCTGCCTCCGTGTTTTGAAGCAAGGGCGGCTGAGCCAGAAAAACATCCATAGCAAAACAGAGCAGTGCTTAGCTAGCCTGCTTTAATAACTAACCTTAATGAAGCCAAACAAGACTTTCTCAGACAGGCTCTGTGCGTGAATAAAGCTTCTATGGGGTTCACCTTAGGACTCAGGACCATTACCACGGTTCTGATATCAGAAACTCTCCTGTTATTTGCCAAGTCCTTTTTCACGGGAGGGAGAGAAATTTAAAGTTTCAGTAAAAAGGAAACAATCTTCCCTTCTTCAGCCAAGCTCTTGATGTAAGTGAAGGGGGCAGGGATGGGACGGGGCACCCATGCCTCTACCAGAAAAACAAGAAACATTTTATTACATATTAACCAGCAGTTTACTCTTATTCTGAACTTGAGCCAGCAGAGGCAGGTCCCGGCATTAGGACTTGTGGCTGTTCTGTCACCACGCCTGTCACTGAAGGTTAGAAGGCAAACTCAAAGAGCTAACTGACACAAGTCCCGGTACAGGATGTGAAATATCTCGCAGCTGAGCTCGGAAACTCAAACCAAACCAAGAAACAGAAACAAGACCCTGCTAGGTAAGGGCTCCACGCTCAGCACGCCACAGCTGAAGACGTAATACAAGTCTTCTAAACATCCCCTGAGTCTTCCCTCCCACTACGAGATAAACCCTTGCAAATAGTTTGTTTTGGCTGCAGAAGGCTCCCCTTCGCAGCAGATAAACAGCTATCTCGCAGGGCTGTAACAAACAGCTCGCTGTGGAAAACACAGCTGGCTGCGAGGTGTGCGGAGCACGCCACCACGGAAAGGGAAAGTTTCACATAACGAGTCCTGCACACGAAGCATAACACCAGGCTTCTCCCCACACTATGTTTTAATTAGTTACCTGCGCCCTGACTAATCAGGATGTAACCGGCACTTGGAAAACCTTCCAAGCACAGATCTCGAGTCACTGAAAAGAGGTTGACAACCCTTGTCCCCATTTTACAGCTGCAGAAACTAGCTGAAAAGAGCCTTGAATCGCTTCCTAAACTCATTTGTCAGGAGTGAAACCAAGAATAAAATCCACGGCTTCCTATGCCCACCAGGTGCGGAGCGCACTGATCGCGCTCCAGGCGCTTGTCACACAGGCGGCAGCAACAACCGCCGTCCTGAAGGGCCGAAGAGCCGCGCGGCCACCGCTTGGTGCTGCAGCCCGCACTTCTGCGCTCCCGGCTATGCCACCCCTCGCCTCTCCCAGCTAAGAGCACCACCGTTTACCACTTTGACACGAAATCCTGAAGAGGGACCCTCTCTTAGCAATAATACTAAAAAAAAAAGGCACGTTTTGTGCTGTCTGTTAGGACAAGGGAGCTGCCCCCCTTGCCCTTGAGACCGAGCTCCCTGTCCCTGCTCTCAGGCGCTGGACGCGGTTTAGAAGCACCCTCAACCACGGGGTTGGCTGCCGTTCAACGGTGGAGATTCCCGAATACCTCTGACTTAGGAAGCATTTCCACAACACAAAGCTATGTGGTTTGTTAAAACGATGCAGAACTTCAGCTGGAAAATAACGACAAAGTTTAACCCCTCAATTCCCAGCTACATGTTCCCAGAAACATTTACTCACTTTTTCACATTTGCCTCCCCGTTGGGAATTCTGCGTAGCTTCTTCTTCTTCAGTATTTTCACAGCTCTCCTACAGAGGGTTTCAGAGTCCAGCATCTCCTTGACTTTACCGTAAGACCCTTCTCCAAGCAAGTCTCCCATCAGGTATTTGCCAATGAGCTTGGCCCTTTTTCGCCGTGGCTGGTAGATGACCTCCGTAGAGTCAATGCGATGGATAAAAGTGTCCATCCCCACAGACATCAGCTCACTCTCTGCAAACATACCCAGCTGCTGCGGCTCCTGCATATCCATCCTGGATTAAGTTCCTTAACCTGTCTTCCTTAAGCGCTCAGGGTTTTAATCCTGTTTGTTAGTTTCCAACACTCCCTTTTACTCCTTCTTGAAAAAAAATATCCAGAAGATTGTACAAACATGAATAAAAAAAACAAAACAAAAAGAACTATGAGCTGCTTCCAGCTCAACAGGATGCTAAAAGATCCAGGCCTGCTCCAGTAACACAACGTCTCTTAAAAAGAATATATATCTCTGACCAGACACACTCAGGTTGGGACTTGCTTTACTCCTGACCTGGCCCCACCACTAGGGTTCTTTCAAGTCAGCTTGGCCTTTAACTTGGCCCAGTTTGTTAAGTTAAGTGCTAGGTCATCCTCCAGGACTTTAGGCCACCACATAAAAACAGACAACTGCCAAGTCTCTTTCGTGACTTTCCATTACTAGCAGAGCATAGTCACCAACTCCAAACTGGATGGCAGGGGAAGCGTTTCTGCCCTGCTGTCCTCACCTTCCACGTACAAGCACAGGTGTTTGGGGTTTTTCAGCCGTTTGGAAGCTGGAACCAAGTTTCTTTGAAGGAGTTTTCAAAAACAATTCTAATTTCTTCGCTTTTCACGCCTACAAAAGTTTGAGGCCTTCGGTGCCTATCAAGATCTCCCAGGGGCATCCTTCAACCACCTGGATTCCGCCTGGCACATGATGTGTCACCACCACTGCTCCAGGTGTCAGCTGGTGCCAGACAACGCAAAACCTACCAGAGCTTTACCGACCCACCTTGAAACGGGAACAGTTGGGAGGAAGCAATTCTCTCTGTGCAGAACCCAAAACACCCCATTCCCTTCCCAACAAAGGAAGGTCAAGGCAGGGATGCTGACCCTGCGCGGGGCTTCTCTTCCCACCTACGAGCCCCTTCCACAGGTGTCGGCTGGGGCAGGGGAGCAGAACACGCAGCGCTGCAGCCCCCCCTTTAAGAGGGGAGCCGGGAGCGAAGCGGGGATACAAGCTAAGTGCCACCAGGCCTCCCGGGGTGCGCCAGGAGGGAGGGGACCCCGGGCCCGAGGTGACCGACCCCCTCCCCGCAGCCGCCGAGCTCCGCGCTCCCACCGCGGGACGGCAGCGGCGGAGCCCTCCCGGGGAGGGCCCTCGCCCCGCGGGCCCGGGACGAG
>VXAA01006885.1:22068-90117 GCA_013399115.1 Anseranas semipalmata | reverse complement strand
GGCTGCTCGCTGCGAGTCGGACCCCCGGGTCCGCGTCGTTTAACTCGCGAGGCCGGGGCTCTGCGTCCTCTCCGGCCTCTGGAGGGTTTCCTCACGGAGAAATGAAAGGTGCTGTGCGGTAGAGTTCTCTGTGCGCTTGGGTAGGGTTTTTCTGATGTTAATTCCTGTTCCAAAGCCAAGACTAGAGTCTTCTAACTGCATAAGGTCTGATTCTGAAAAGGGAACTGTTCGCCGAGTAGCAGCTGAGGTGGCAAAAGCCAGGGAGCTCTCATTTTTCTGCAGTCTTTGTTCAGCTGCTTTTGAATCAAGTGCTAGAGCGTACATGGGAATCCATCACCACGGCCCCGATTGCCAAGCTTCTGCCTGTTGTGGTGTAGTGCCTAATGGCCCAATTAAGAGCCTCTGAAGAACAGAGCTTATGCTAACAGACTCTTAACTCTGGCGCTGTTAGCGGTCACCTGCATGCTCCGTTCTTAACATAATTAAATACTGATGCGAGGTTTAAGTAAGAGCCCCATTCTCAAAAGTAACCATAAATATCAGCATAAGAGGGCTGACTCTTACTGTGACTTCAAATTAACATGCTCCGTTTACAAGTAGAACAAGATGGTCTTTTGCAAGGCAAGTTCTGCAAGTTCGCTGCTAGGACCCAAAAGCCTGTGAGGGTTTTTCTGGTTTCTGCACTGTTACGGTTGTAAATTTAGCGGGCAGAAAGATATCGGTTGTGCGTGTGCTGTGCTGTTGTCTTCTGCGGATTATCCATGTTATCTGAAACATTGGTCTGAGCGCTCAGTGGGGGCACTACTAAACTGAACGGCAGCTGGTCACAGGAATGCGTTTAAGTGGAAAATTACGTACTAATACTTTTGCTTTGAGTTCAGGGAACATTGTGCATCCCCTAAAGCAGTCAAAACTTTGCAGAGTTCATTAGGAAGGATGCCAGCTGTAGGCCTTGGAAGCCTGAATTCTGTTCTCATCTCTGCCACTTGCTCTTTTTTGATGGTTATCAATTCACTTGATGTTTGTGCTCTCGTTTTCCTATAATAAGACCATACCTTCATCAGCTCAGCTGCTCGAGCAGTCTCATTGAAACACTAGCTTGAGCACTGCGTGAAAGAAGAGTGCTTGAATCGTTTAAAGTACTTTTCTAATCATTGCCAAGGTAGCAGCCTGAAAACATCTGAAGTCTCAGTGCTTAGCAGTGGCACAGTGCAAAGCTGGTGTTTACAGTAATTTCAGGCATTCCCAGATTTCTGGCCACCAGCTTGCCTAGTATTAGATGCTGAAGTTAACAGAACTGTGACTGGCGTTAGAGGATCTTTGTCTAATTTAAGGGTGGCATTTTTTATCTGGGATTGTTTCATGTAGTAGCTAGGATGGCTGACTAAAGTTGATAAAGACGGGTGCGTTTCCCCACCTGTTTCCTTAGATTAGTGTTTTGCCCATTCTTGCAATCATATTCTTGCTTATGCAGGGCTTTCAGACTGGCTGAAAGTGAAAATATTTTTTATAAAGGAAAACGTAATGGTAAGGCTGCAGAACTTGATAGGAGATGGCACAGCCAGTGAATTTTACAACTTTTTTCTTTAACGGTTAGGTCTCAAGTTTGATTCTTTATCTTTATAAGTGTTCTGAAGGATTTCTCTGAGTCCTGTGGGCGGATTTTTCTTCTCTTGTGTGTGAACTTACACCTTTGTTTAAAACCTAGAAGTTCTTAATGATTTGCTAGATGCAGTTTCCTCCCATACTTTACCTTTTTCAAGGTCTTACATCCTCATTCTTGAGCAGGAACAGACTTCTGAAAAAGCATCCGTCCCTTCCTTTAACCGTCGGGATGGCTTGCTGTGGCGTGCTGCTGTTTGAGCTCGCGGAGCGCTCCGCGCAGTGCATCCCCCCGCTAATCCCTGCTGCCTCTGGAACAGGAACAGCAGGACCAAGCGTCATGTTTCGTCATGTGCCAGACATGGGACAGGCTGCGTCTGCCAAACCGGACACTCATTGAAAAGCTGCAGCTATGTCCACTGCAGATTTTTTTGACACTAAAGTATACATGCCCAGGATTTTCCTTTTTTTTTTTTTTTTTTTATGTTTTGTGTTTAAAATAGTGAGCATGTGGTGTGTTTGAGGCTTACGTTTCCTGACTGAATAGGCCTTTTTAATGGTTAGGTTATAGATCCCTGAAATGGAGGGTTTATAATGAAAATGCTGACACAGGTTTAAAGCTTTTTGAACAGTGACACTGTAATAAAGAGCTAACTGTGCAGTCACTGAATACTGCGCTTTGATTTTTAATCGTGAGAGTCTGGATCTCTCTGGAAAGCCGTCTAGGCTTAATTAGGAGTTTTATATTCTGAAACATTTTTTCAGCTTAAAACTCTTCAGTCTTTTCTGGTAACACGATCAAGATCTGTAAACATGTAGCTATGAAAGGGGCCAATACACGCCTCTTTCAGAGGAAGCGTATGTTGAGCCTGCCTGAAGACTGGCTGGTTTGAAATGGTGTTTATGTGCTTACAATTAGTAGGGAAGCAGGCTTTGCTGTCCTGGAGTTTTTTTTCGGCTGTGAGGGGCTGCGTGTGAACCTGAGTGCTCGTACCCCGTGCGGCAGCACTGCACGAGGTGTCGAGACGTGCTCGGCTCAAATGGGGAGCGTTTCTTCCAATGCATCTCTTGTGATTGTCTCGGAAACTGGGGGTAGAGGCAAAGTACAGAGGGTCTGGAGACCAGTTTCTTGGCTTTGAAACTTATTCAGCTATGTTCTTTCTGCTCTTCTCTTCCCCTTTAATTAAATGGTATAATAGCACATTTCTACCTTGCAGGTGTGCTTCTGAGGTTGACTTCGTTAGTGTTTGCGTAGGGCTTGTGTTACAGCTGCGTCCAGGCGCGCTCCATTGTTGCTGGCCCGTCACAGCGCCGGGCTCCTGCTGGCGCTGGGCGCGCTCCGGCTGCGGTTTGCTCTCGTCCAGGACCGCGTTCGCAGCGGGGCTGTGCCGGGAGCTGCGCCGCCAGTGCCCCGCTCAGGGCGGGCGCTTGCTCGAGCGGAGCCGCTGCGTTTGAGAACTGTTTCGTGCATTTGTGTCTGAGCAGCGAGACTGCTCGGCCCTCGTTCTGCCTGACGGGACCTGCGTGTTTACACTTCGGGACCTTCGGTACACGGCTGTGCTGTGTAGACTTCCACAAAAACGTGCTGAGCATTCCTTGGCAGAAATGTGTGTCGTGCATAGGGAGGCATTTTTGCTCTGTCCAGAAGCAGTCGCATCTGTTCTCCTAGGTGGAGGAGCAGGGACAGATGGAATCCGTCTTTTTCTCTACAAGCAAGCTTTACTTCAAGTGTGTTTGGGTCCCTGTTTGAGCAATATTTTGTTACTCAAAGCAGAGCATTTGCAGACAGACCATTAGACTGAGCAGCCTGCGAGCAGAGGCACTACTGTCTGCTTCACAGCAGCTTCATTGTGCAGAAGTAACATGAGACTTGGGACTCTGAAGCGGGGACCTGACAGCTCTGCTGGCGGAGAGAGAGTCCAGGGGAGCAGGAAAGTCAATGTTCTGGGTTATTGTGAGCTGAATGAATAACGAGTGAGGTCAGCATTACAGGTAGCATCAGCAATTAACTTCAATTGTGCAGCCTTGAAACAAAAGTACCTGTGGAAGATTTAATACTAATTCTATCAGTGAATAGATAATGAACCTTTCTCTTTTGTCTGTGTTGTTGCTAAAACTGCTGTGCTATTTAACTGCTTAATATTAATCTGAGGAAATTTAGGGAATGGCACATTGGGGCAGATGCCAGCAGCAAGGCTTCAGATCAAGCTTTTTCCTTCTCTTGTTATTTAGGCTTGCTTTTCTTTCAAGGATTAAGGCCATTGTGACTCTCACGAGTATCCAGACGGCACTGAGGAGCGTCCCAGTGACTGGCAGCGCGAGTCTGGGCGCAGCACGGCCCCTGATGCCGAAGGTGCTGTGTAGCAGTGCTGAGCCCTCGTGGGAGGGAGGAGAAGGACCCCAGGGAGCTCGGTGGGAGCCACCATCGGTGCAGTTCCGCTCTCCATACGTGGACGCACTCAGCCTTGCTGGAAGGCACTTCCTTGCTGGTGGTATGGCTGTTTCCATGGCAGACCTGTGCAGTACAAATATAGCCACCCTGCTCTTCCATCCCACCCGTGGTTAGGACATGGAGGAGCCTCTGACAGGGCTTGACTCCGCAGGCACCTCCGTGCGGGTCTAGGAGCACAGATAAAACCCGTGGCCGCAGGCTGCGTGCAGTGAAATAGCGGAACTGTGCCTGGCTGCAGGCTGTCAGCCTTTGGAGCAGAGTGAAGTGAAATACTGCAGATCCCCGAGGAAGGATGTTACTTTCTGCAAGAGGCTTGTGCCGATTTTGCTCGATGCTTGTGCACTGTAGTTGGAGAAGAACTAAAATGCTGCTTTCTGCACGGAGTGAGAATGGTGCACCTCTTTGGAGAGTGGTTTGTTCAGCGTCCTCCAATAAGTCAGGCTTTGCCCTGACTTTGTCAGCTGCAGTTCCTTGCTCTGTGTGCCTCTGTTGTTGTAATCTGTGCAACCTGACCAGTCTGTTTTGGTTTTCAACTTTTTTTTTCCTGGCACTTATGAAGTTTCTTGGGTGCAATTTAAACCAGCCTAACATACTTCAGTCTACCTGTGTGGGACAGTTCATGTATTCCTGAGGATGCTTCCTTCCCAAAAGCTGCCTTTGATTTCCCACCTCCCACGTCCCCCCGGCATGGTCTGAGCTTCGGTCGAGGAGGGGCTAGTGCTGCTTGGAACATGAAGCTCTTCCTTTCCGCTCTTATACACCACTGTCTCTGGAGGACAAGTTAGCTCTTTTGCATGCACCGCCATAGATCTGGCAGAAGCTTTGAAATGATCTCAGCTCTTCTCCCCTTTGTTTACAGACTATGTAATTCCAGCAGTTAATCTGTCAAACAGATTTTCACTCACGCTGCAATTCTGCTTGGCTTGCACAGCCCAGGTGAGCAGCGAGGTTTCCCCGTTTCCTCCCCTGTCCGGCTCACGAGCCCGGTGCTGTGCGCGAGCTTACAGGGCTGCATCTGTACAGCACAAGCGCACCCAAAGTGCATTCTTTCTTGCTGAAAGCATTCGGGAGATCAAGGTGGCTTAAAGTGCTTGGGTTAGCATGCCCTAAAGTGATTCCATTTTCATCCCAGATACTTATTATCTTCTAGATTGATGTTATCCTGTGCTTTTGTAACTGGACTGAGTTGTATTCCTCATCTGCCTAAGGTTAAATTTTCTCCACTCTTCTGTAACTCTTCCTAGTGTTACTTTGAAGCTGTCTGCATCAGGCTCATTTTCTGTCATGCTTTCTAATTGCAAAGTTGGAGACATTCTTCCTTTCTGTGTTTTCATTGAGATAAATGCGCGCAATCAGCGTAACTCTATTTTCTAAGCTGGTAGGGAACAAACTTTGCATTCTTTGGCTTTCATATAAATTCACCAGTCTTTTGCTTAAGAAGAGCAGAGAGCTAGAGTGAGTCACCCCCAGTATTTTCTGTTTCTGCCTTAACTTCTGCCTTCTTTGTAAATTAACTTGAAATCCCTTTTCCAAGAGGGTTTCAGATGCATAAACAAGCAGTACTTAATTGTGCTGTACAAAGAAGTGGATTTGCCTAAAGAAAAAGAGTTTAGTTGTAAATAGTGGATAGAATTAAAAAAAAATATATTTCCATTTGTATTTCGAATTATTTACAGAGAAAAGATCTGATGCTTCTGCTCATGTTGAACTTTGTACTCGGATGCTGTCTCTCGCCTGCTAGTCTGTGTTCTGAATGTGATGAAGCCTCATGGCAGCTCCGTGAGGGGTCTGTGACCGCACCAGAAGGGCAGATCCTAACTTCTCGTCCTTGCTTTTCCTGTTTCACAGCGCGAGTCCCTGCTGGTGCCAGCAACTGGGGCTCTGGTTCAAAGCCTCCCCTTCTCACCGCTCGAGGCAAAATGTTCAGCCTAAGCTGTGTCCAAAAATACGGCAAGAAGAAACATTAAAGGGGAACTTGAAGCTAGCTTGGCGACTGAGACAAAAATCACGTTTAAGCGTCCCGTAGTGCTCGGTTCCCGTTTCTCTGGGCGGTTCACGTACGAGCTGTTCTCGGGAGTCCCGTCCCCGGCAGCTGTCGCCGTGCGCCTGCCGCGGGCGTGCGGTGGGGGCTCGGGGCTCCCTTCCTGCTCCGGGTTGTTTGGGATTGCTCTGCCTCGGGAGGAGGAACGAGATCAGATTTCTGAGGTCTCTCTGTCCTTACCCAGCGCGCTTAATGCTTGCTTCGTCTCAGCAGGTTGAGCTCTGGTTCTGTGCATACCTGTGGTTTCCTAGCTATCTTCTTTTAATGGAGAACAATTTAGAGTAAGTTAACAAAGGCTGAAACACAACGGGGAGGAAGTGCTGCCTTTCCTGAATGTGCAGTGGGTTTTCACCTTGCCTGTTTGCAGATACCTGTGAACTGAGCCCTTACCCACAGCTCTATTGATCCTGATTATTGCAGAGCAGTTCATTATGCTTTTCAAATCAGAAATTGTCTGGTACAGCCCTGATCCCACAAATTTCTACAAAGCTCAAGCTGTTAAAAATTGAAATTTGTACTCCATAACCCCTAAGCATGAGGAATTCCACAGGAATCCCAGACCAGAGCTGCCTGTTACGGCCTGGGCTGAATAGAAAACCTTTAAGGAAACTTACTGATATTGAAACTATTCCTATAGCTCAATCAGAGTGACTTGTGATGTAATCATATTGCTCATGGGGCTTTATCACGCTATGCAGATAAGAGTTTCGTTATTAAATGTGGGCTGCACAGCTGTACAGGAGCAAGTCCAGTGTTTTCCCATGATTGCATAGTTGTTGCTCGAGTGCTGTCACTCTGAATCTGGAAGGAAGATCGCTTTGCTGTTTCTTAGCAATACATGCGGTAGAAAATCGCTATTCTTGAAGTCAGTAGAAATGCTAAAAACTTAATAGTCAGCAATCATCAATTTTTATTGCTATAATGACAGCATAGGATGTGGAAATGAGAGCTTTGGCTTGCAAGGAACTTGCTGATTTTTGTAGCTCTGAGCTGCCTGGAGGACGGGAACACAGGCATGTACTGAGGCTGTTCCCGCTCCTCGTGTTCCTGTGATGGGCATTGTCCTGCTGGCCTCGGGCTCGCACCACACCTCCGACGTTGGCTTTGGCCCCTTCTTGGAGCTGGTGTGCGGAGGGCAGCCAGCAGCCCCCTGCAGCGAGAGCCACCGGGAGCCTGGCGCGGCGGCGACTCGGCAGCACCGCGGCTCGGGCAGAGCCTTTGGGGCCAGGCGCTGGTGCTGTCCTGGCCGGACGAGAAGCGTCCTCGGCAGCCTCTGGCCTTGAGGCGACAGATGGAGAGGGTGCCGGACGCGGAGCGAGCTCCCGATGCCCACGCTTCCCCAGGTTAGCGGCGCTTTGACATTTGTTGTGATGCGCGCGAACGAGAGGCCCCAGGGAACCCAGGTGCTGCGGGATTCCAGTCTTGTTGTTCGTGTGCTGGCGTTCAGGCTGTAGCCGTGCACCTCGTGTAAACGGATGCTGACAGAGGGTGGCAGCTGCACGGCTGCGTTTATCGGAACGACCACGGAGCCCACGTGCACGGCTGGGTCGCAGCAGCTCCGCGACGGCCGCTGGCTGCTCCGTGGCACCGCGCCTTGAGGCGGTGTTTCCTCAGCGTGCAACGTTTCGCTTTGGGGTAACTGGGAGACGCTGAGGGGGTTCATCCTTTTCCTGGAGGACAAGGTTGGGAATCCGCAGCGTCTGGGTTTCATTAACTGTTACCGATTTTCTCGGTGTCTCTGAACAAAACATCTCTGGTTTCTGGGTTGTCCATCTGTAAAGCTGGGCAGCTGTCTGATCTCTTTGGAGGAGTTATGTCACGCAAATCCAATGCACTGTCATTTACCATCTGACTGTTGCTCAAGCGTAGAAGTTTACACTTAAGCAGTTTTCCTTCGTTTTGCTAATTGGGTATGAACTATTGTGCAAGAGTTTTCCTAAGGAACTGGTGCTGTTGTAGAGAAAAGCACTCTGCTCTGCAGAGCATCCGGCCAGTGGAATCGGGTGGTGCCAAGATGCAGCTAATGTAGAGCAGGCGGGCAGAAATTCTGGTATTGATTTTACCCTTCATAAGTTACTTTGGATGTAGAAGTAAAGCTGTATATTTGCTACAGCTGTTACGGGAATAACTGCTTCTGATTTCCTATCGAAAGCTGTTACAAACTGGAAGAAAAGAAGTCAAAAAACCTGAACTCTCTGGTGAGAAGAACAGAGACAGTATTTTAAAGGCACCAGAGGATATCGATGTCTCTAAAACAAGTCTGTGATGCTGACCCCTAGGTCAGCACACCTCACCACCTCTGTTCAGTAACAGCCGAGCTTTATTTAAGTGGTCTATAAAGAAAAAGTATTTATGCCATTTGCAGCTCTATATAGCGTTTGAGGGAAGTCTCAAAGATTTTTTTGTTACACTTTTCTGTTGCTTTGTCTTACAGCCTTGTACGACAAATGTCTGTCTTGATTTGTAAGGCTGGGGGATCCGGGAGCAGGTTGATGGAGATCGAAAACAAACCTAGTTGTGGGTCTCTGCTCCCTACTGCTTCGTCTGGGGATTTGGATGTCGTAGCACAGGTTTGATTCATAACATCGGTCCTCTCGTCAAATCCACTGAGTGGAGAAGAAAAGCCAGGAAGCCATTTTTTAAGCCAGCCCTTGAATTTCACCTGTTTTCTGGAGTCATGATAAATCTTTGTCTTGCTTTGCATTTAAGCCTTTCTCTCACTACTTTCTTCCTTAGATGTAAATTAAAATTTCATAGGATCTCTTGTGGACCACCCAGTGGCATCAGAGGAAAATATAAAGAAAAAGAAGAAAGCAACCCTAGAACCACAGAAGAAAGCATCTCCCGGGCTGGTCGTGCAGCCACCCTGCTGAAGCCCAGGCTGTTTCATTTCTTGCTGGTGCAGCTCTTTTCCTGCATCTCTTCACAATGGGCTTGAGGTCAAAGTCTGCATTTATGCAACCCCTTCGCAAGTTCTATTGCAATAAATCGTGTGCTTTGGGAGGAAGAAGTCCTTGAATATTTTAACGTCTCCACAGTCTTTTGTGCCCAGAGCCACTCGATAGGTGGGACAAGGACGTTGATCTGCCTGAGGAGTTCATCTGCAGTCCTTTGTGTTCAGGAGCTGTAACAGAGCAGGGTTTGCTTAAATAACTGACCTTCAGCATCAGCTCTTAATTCCCACGTGAGTGGGGCCAGAGCACCTCCTAGTAGTGCTGCTGCTTCTGCAGCCGCGATGGTGAGCTGATTTTTGTTGAGGAAGGCTGTGATTAAGCCGCCTCTAATGAGGCTTCAAGACTACAAGCGGTCTGCAGGCTGCTTTTTGGGAACCCTGGTGCTGACGTTTGGCTAATAAATCAAGAGGCCTGAGGCCAGTGTAACAATATTAATTAGGATGCTGGGGTGCTAGCTAAGTGTTTTTAGCTGTTTTTTGCTCCTGGGCTTATGGACTATAAAGCCTGAGTGTGGATTTTATAGCGTAATAAAAAGAAACACTTCTGGTTGTAAAAGAACGAAACTGCAGTAAATCTGTGGTGAATAAAGCCAGTGAAAAGGATCTAGGTGATCCTGGGCCTTTGTAAAGAGTATTTATTCTGTTAGCAATTAATTAAAATTGACTTTTTTTGTGGTTGAATGGTCTTTTCAGATAGCCTGGTGTTACTTGTGGTGTATAAACTTTATTCTTTGGAGGCGATGTTCCATTGTGCGTCCTAGAGGAAACGCCTGCACCAAAGGCATCTCGGTCACTTGGTCCTTTTTTGGAGGAGCACCTGAAGCAAACTTCTGACGATTTGCTGGGCTGTGGAAGGGGCAGGGGCTGGAAGAGCAGCCCCTGAGCCTGCTCCGACCCACTCGCACCCGGGGCAGCCCCGAGCCGCAGCTCCCGTCCAGCTCGGGCTCGCCAGGTTACAAAACCGTGCGCGTCCCAGGGTGACGGCCCCTCTATGTGAAATGAAGGGGGAGTGCTTCTTTGAACCGCAAAGTGCTTAGCCTCTGGCAAATGATTTAGTTTGATCCAGAAGCCTGCGTCTCGTGAAGGCATCTGTGCGCCCGCGGTGTGCTGGAGGAGCAGGCGGCCGGGTTATCGGCCTCTGCTCGTTGCCCACGAAGTGCCCCGAATGCGGGGGCTTTGCCTGGGAACTGCTCGCCAGAATTCAGCGTCAGCATCCCCACCTCTGGGCTTAGCGGAGCGTCGCTCGTTCCCCCTGCAGGCTCTGCAGCCTTCACATGGGAGCCCTGCTCGGAGATGTCCTGACATGGCTGCTGCCACCCAGAGAAAGAAGTAAACAGTCATTTTAATTTTGCTTTCCATTACAAATGCAGAAATAATTTTGTCAGCTGAAAGGTCACTTGCTTTTAAAGGGACTCTGACTCAGAAATGACTTTTCAGAAATGCTCCTTGTAGCAAGTGTCTTCTAAATGATGAAAGCTGGTGTATTTTAAATTGCAGCTTTGGTTTGTGCTATTTAGTTTTTCTGCATTGCTAGCTAGCTCAATGAAAATATATTAGCTAGTTTCATTTACTCAGCTGTCGTGCCACAGGCTTCTGGTGGCAGATGGAGTCATGGAAGGCAGAAGAGGGACCAAGAATGAAGCGCGCTTTTCTCTCATTTTTCTGGTTGTATAGATTGCTTTTACCATCTTCTTTTTAATCCATTAAATCCAATTGGAAATTAATGCTCTGTTGGTTACAGAGAATTTACTCCCCTCTCCCCCCTCAAAAAAAAAAAAAGCTTTAGGACATCTTTTCAGTTACTTTGCAGGTGCTGGAAGTGATTTTGACTCTGTCCAGCCCCTCAGGATTAGTTTCCCTTGGGGTTTGTCACAGTACCTGCCTCTTTGGAACGGAGCGGACGAGAAGCAGGACTACAAAACTTGAACGATTGAATCCATTCAAGAAGTTGAACATTTACTGCTCACTGACGGGTAAGGCTAATAGGAGGAGAAATCTCAGAGGTACTCTGCTGTTTTTCCCCAAGCACCTGTATGAAGGCAAACTGTGGAGCTGTCCTGGCTTCAGAGCATCATTAGTCAGAGTTCTCAGTGGTGAAAACGGAGCTGGTGAGCGCCGCGTAATGGTTTGGGAAGCGGTGGTTGTTTCTGTTGGTCTTCTGAAGGCTGCCGTTGCGCTCGGTGAAGTTCCAGCCCTGCGTCGGTGCTGTGCCTTGTGCCGCTCTCCTGCGGGCAGGGTGTGTTTGTGCTCGGGGCACCGCTGTGTTCCCGTGCTTCTCTGGGGCTGCTCTTGCCCCGGTCGCGGTTCCCTGTGCCACCTCGGGTCACACACGTCAGGGTTACTTCGGGAGTTTTGGCCAGGAAGTTGCGCTGAAGGCAGCGTCTTGTTGCAAGGCCGATCCCTGCCCTGTGCTGTTGCTTTAGCAGCCGCGGTCCTGAAAGCCCATCTTGCTAGCAGCAGGGAAGACGAAAGGCAGCTGATAAGTTCTTGTGTTTTAGATTAACAGCGTTAATGCTAAAGGAATATACCGTCCGGTTTGACCTTCGCTGCGGGGAAAAGCATCAGTGCACGCTGACCATCCCCTGCGAAGCCAAGGGAGACATCAGAGTACGGTGCGAGCTGTGCTGCGGCCCCGCGAGGCGACCCTCCTGGCTCCGCACGGCCCTTCGTCCTCTGCGGAATGATGTTCCGCCTCCGTAGCAGATTTTCGTCCTCAAGCGGTGAATCTTGCAGTGAGGATTTTTAATCTGCTGTCCATAAATGTAGGTCATGGCTACCTGCAAGGCTTCACTTCCCAGCGGGAGCGCCGGGCTGCGTCCGCGCTGTGCCGCCACGTGGGCATGCGCAAGCCTCTAAGGGCTGAAGGCAAACGGCAACAGGCCGAAAAAAGACTTGTTTCCATGGGCAGCACTGTGTAAACTGTACTCGGAGCTGGAAGCACTGGCCATGTGCGTTCCCATTGATGATGCCAGGACTGTTCTGGAGGGAAGGTGTCCCACCATGGGTCACATTCTTCTGGCTGTGAGAATTGAAGCTGGCATTCACTGGGCTGAATTAAGTGCCTGTGTGCTAATATATGCTGATTACTGGTGGCATGTTGGTATCTTACAGTGCTTTGTCTGGCATTTCAGCTGCTTCCTAAGAGCTCAAGCCTGCCAAATTACCTACTAAGCCAGTGTAAGTTGCTGTGGAAATGAGCAGTCTTGGGGAATCGATCATTTTTAGTCAGGAGTTTGCTCAAAAGTGCAGAATCTTTTTATATATTAGAAAAGAAGATTCCTTGAGCTAAAAACCAGCATTTGGCTACTGCAAAAATCGGAGATGAGTGTGAGAATCTGCCAGACTTCCGCAGTGTTTGCAGTGAGGCAGGAGAAGTGTGTTTAATCTAAGTTCGCCATCTAGGTGCATTCCAGGTGTGGTGATATTTGAGAACTGTTTCCTAGTAAAAACCTCTCTGTTTTGTAAAGAGGCAGCAGGCATTCTGCGGTCTGACGGCTATTTGCTGATTTCTTAGCTAGGTTTGATCTTGGATGTGCTTTCTTCCCCTTCAGCAAACTTAAACGTGCATTTCTTTTCCATCCTAGGACATGGTGCAGGGTGAAGAGCCCAGATAAAGAACCTCCCACCACTCCGCAGCCCCGAGGACTTCATGCGGCGGGACACGGGCTGATGCCCTCAGCACACGCTGCCATGGACGGGGGGAAGAGCTGTCCGCAGCACGAGCACCAGCAGGCAGGCAACGCGCTCTACAGCATCCCCGCCTTCCGCTCCCAGCTCGCTGTGCCGGCCATGGAGGTGAGGGCCCCAGCAGCAGCTCGCGAGGTGCGGGGAGAGGCTGCTTTGGGGTGTCCCAGAGGCGGTCTGGGCAAGGCAGTCCAGCTCATCGCATCCCGGGAGTCCCTGAGCGTGTTTACAGGAGCTATTTACCAGACTTTCTAGGCAGCTGTCCAGGGGCATGAGGTATTGATTGTGAATGCTGGAAGGTTGAGGGGACGGCTGTCTAATGCCTTTGAAGTGGGAGGAGAAAAACAAGGCTGTGATTAAAATGACACCTCTTTAATAGCTGGAAGGTGCCAGGCTGCTAGGGAAAGGGATGAAGAGTTTGTGCAGAACTGCGAACTTTGTTTCCACACCAGCTTGTCTCTGAGAGATGATAAATCTTTTACTAGGTCCAGCTGTGCCTTTTTTGAGAGTGGCAGAGATGAATAGGGTTGTATTTGTCCCAATACAGCTTCTAAAATAAGACCGGATCCCTGATGCATTTGTTCCAAAAAGGGCAAAAAGCAGACCTTTACTCCAAAATAGCTTACGTGTCCCTGCAGTTCTGTTTCTGTTTATAAGTCTTGTTTGAGTTTTGCCGCATACGTGAATGTACAGGTTAAAAAGAGGCCTGTCTCACTAAGTGCATGTTTCTTCAGACATGGGGTATTGTTGCTTTGGATACAAAAAAAGGACAGATGAAAGAGAAGCTGAGAAATAAGATATTGTATTCTTCCCATGATTGTACTGGTAAATGCTGAGCTAAAAGCTTCCCGTTAATGTTGGACACTGTGTAGGGAGGTGGGAAGACGGAAGGTGGGGGCGGATTTGTTCAGGCGTTTACCTGTGCGAGCCAATTTCAGGTTAATGGGGTTGGTACTCGCTTTCTGCAGAGACTGAAGTTAAAGGGCAACGAAAGGGGAATGGCCCTGTTGTCCTCCAGGGACAGTAACGGGAAAGTAGGTTCAAAAGCTGAAACTGCAGCGTAGCACTAGACTTCTACTGTGAGAGAGTAAGAGCCACGTCTGCTTATGGCAGGTGCTGAGGGAGGGAAGTCGTGAGCCTGGCTGAGGCTTGCAGCTGCAGGTAATTGTGCTGGTCCTCCACTGCTGTAACTGTTTTGTTTTTTGCTTTCAGAATTCCATGCTGGCTGCCGACTCGTGGAGTAACTGCTACCCTGCCTCTTTCCCAACCTCATCTTTCCCAAGTGATAACCAGTGAGTGCTGTTCTCCTTTATACAATTCTCCTGTGCTCTTGCACACTTCATGATTCAACTGTTTCTTTAGTGCTTTCCTTGTTTACTTTATTTCTCTAACTGATGGGGAAATAATTGCATCACACTCATCTTGTGGCATTTCATAAACTGCTACATCTTGGAAAAAGCAGCAAACAGCTTTAAAAAAAAACAAAAAACTTTGATTTCTGGTAAACCTGGTGGCTGCTGTAAGGGAGAAACAGCCTTGTTTTAGCCGGGATTTGTTACACTAATGGAGTTCTTAAACACCCCATTAGCACAATCTAGCTGAACAAATGTCATGCATCTGTAGCTTTATGCAGATAGCGTGGACAAGCAAGAAGGTATTACTGGTACCGGGGTGGCAGACTTGTGTGAGGTGAAGATAAAATCTGCTGCTGTGTAGATGACTAGAAGCTGGCAGAATGCTACCATCACATGTCTATGTTGAAAAAATGAACACAGCCCCTAATGGTGCAACCCAGAGTTCAAGAGTCATGACTTTTTCCTCTGGTTACAACTGATACTCTTCAATGATAAGCTCATCCCCCAAGGTGCAAAGTGATGAGTACGGGCTCATGTGAGAAATTGTGACTTCCTTCTTAACCCAGCACAGTTAAGTGCTATAGAGCAGAGTTGTGCTGGGTTTCAGTAACCTTTGCATAGTACCAGGGGCCCTGCCCTGTCTGATGGGAAGGTCGTCAGCCATGGGCCTTCTAGGCTGTGCAAAAAATCATCTAGATTACATGCCTGAAATAGCATTTAAAGGAATCTTTGTATAACAATAAATATTGTTCTTCCTTCTCACCCTTTATGATGAACCTCCATCCTGGATCGGAAGGATAGACACTGGATATGACAGGAGATGGCTGGGGCAATGTAAAATGGCTGTGTGCCACCACAGAGCGACTTGGGTCAGAGCTCTGTTGGGACTGGGAGATGCTGGTGGCTGGGAAGGAGGTCTGAAGGCTGGCTGACGGCTGCTTTGGTCTCTGAATACAGGGAGTGGCACAGACATACAGGATGTGTTTTTATTTAGGTCAGAGGTGGAAGGAAGAAAAGTAAAAGAAACAGAACTTGATGTCATGAGCTAGTAACTGTGTTCCAGGTGCGCGAGGATTTAGTTTAACCTCCTTCCTGGAGGGTTTTAGCATCTTCATGGAAAAGCAGAGATCCATCCTCCTGAGTGCCGAAGTTCCAGCCTGGCTGTCAGCAGCGACAATCAGCTCCTCTGCTCAGAGGAGTGAGGCTCCTCTTGTCTCGGTGTTAGTTCTGCTCGCTTCTCGTGTGCCTGGTCCTCCTCGGTCTGCAAAGGAGGCAAGCCAGCAGCGATAGGGTGAATGTAGTAGGACAGTTCTTGATGTACGATTACCAAGAAGCTGCCCCACAGGTGCTGAATGGAGCTCTGCCTTGTTAGTTACTCCCCAAAGTGAGAATTTGAGAGGAGTTATCTGATAAGTTCAGTATCTCTGCTCTTAGCTAGCCTGTCTCTGATTGGAAGAGGGTGTACTTTTTGAGCATGATTCCTGTAAATTACAGTTTGTGAATCCTCAAGAGAACTATAACAGAATTTCTGTTTTGCTGTATTGAACCACAAGATTAGATTGTGTTTGTCTATTGTGTTGGCTTTTTCTTCTTTGACCATTTGTTCTGGTTTTGCCCCTCACTTTCTTCTTGTGTAGTGCTGCTCTTTGCCGTTTGTGTCAACTCTGCTGGAAATGTTATAGCCTCGATCCTGCAAAGACATGCCTCCATTTAATGCAAATGTAAACTTGTTGACTTTGCTATTGTTACTTTAGGAAAGAAGGCTCATTGTGGAGTTTATTTGCTAGAGAATGATTTAGTCAAGGCTGCACCTTTAGCTTCCTGTTTTTCATATCCTGGTAACTGTAAAAATTACCTTTCAGGTGAAATTTTCCATATCTGTATTTCATGAAAAATGGTCTATCCTTTTGTGTTTGAAAATTGCAGCTGAATCTTTTTTAGGTGGGATATAGGGTGAGAGTGTTACAGGTAGAAATCCTGAAAGGGATGGAAACAAAAAGAGGGATTCTAAAGGGAGTTGTAATTATAATTACCACACTGTAAGATTAAAAAAGAAGTGCAGATGGCATTAGAGTTAGTCCAAGATTCTCTTCAAAATCCTTGTAGAAGAAATCTCATTTGCAAATGGCTGTGTTTGGACACGGCTTACTCTCATAGCAACAGCTTTGTCCTGAAGCAGGTTTTTCCTGTTTCTTTTCTGTAGTTTCATGCTAGAGAATTTCTTTAAAAGATACCAAGGCTTGCCTCTTTGTTTCAGATTTTCTTAACCTGAAAATGTAAACAGTGAATTAAATGTTGCTGAAAGAACAAATGACATTCAGGTGACCTGTAGGGAAGGGCTGGAGCTCAGTTAATTTCTAGGGCAATTATCCCTGAAGAGCACTAGGCTCAATACATTCCTTGCTTCAAGGAATTCTGGGTCACTCCAGTTATGCTGCTGAAAGTGGTGTCACACATCTACAAAAAGTATTTCTCAAAGACGGGAGCAAAGATTTCTTCCCCAGTTTCTAAAACATGCAACTCCCCTCTTTTCCTTCCATTTTCATGCACTTCTCCACTTTACCACCCGTGAGTGGAGTACTGCTTGCTGTAATAGTAAAGTAGGTTTTCAAATGCATGAATGTGTCTAATTTTGGGAAGAAGAGTGCCTAGATTGATGCCTAGGCAGCAGGTCATCTGCTGGCCTGAGATGTGGAGTTTGCCTCTCTGAATGGAGGGCTACAACATCAGAGCACAGAGCCTGGCTGAAATACACGAAGGAGGTCTCCAGTGAAATTACAGCATGGCCCCAGAAGGGCTTCAAATCCACTGGATGCGCTGATGACCAGCTGGTGTGAAGCATGCGAGGCAGGCATAGTATCACAGTGGTCTAAACAAGTGTTATTGCGAGCTTAAGCTGTCAAAGGATGGAGACCCACCTCCTGGGAGGGGTGTGCATTGCATTGGCTCGCCTGAGACGGGGATTCCAGTAAGAGCCTGTCCCCAGTGTGTTCCTCTGGGTCCTGCTGTTGAAAATGTGAGCTTCAGGAAAACAGAAGGAAATGGTCAAATTCTTTTAAAAAAAAAAAAAAAAAAAAAAGCAAACAAAACACCCAACTCCTTCTTTTGGAGTATGTGAAATAGCCCTACCAAGAGACCCAGCGGTTGGACTGCCACCAAACGATTTGGGCTCGTAATGTCCCAGACAGATGAAAGAATTTGAGCCATCTGCTTTATTCCTTAAAGAAGGGTAGGAAGCATCTCTGCAGTAAGACTTAATGCTAGTTGGGTTCCAAATGTTGTACACCTTCATGTACTTCCCTTTGCATTTTCCTACGGGGAAATGTCTCTCTAGTTAGATTTCTAGATGTTCTTTTCTTACAGCTGAATTTTGGGGTTTGGCTTTGTTGCCTTGTTTTGCTTGTGGGACAGGGAGCAGAAGCTTATTTTTCTTGAGCTGTACCTGTTGAAGGACGTGTCCTGGGTCAGCACATGTAACCTCGTTGACACACCGAGAGGCTAACTTCTTCAAACTGAGCTCTTGAGCCAGATTCCCTCTTTCTCTGTGACAGTTCAAACAGAAGCGGACGACCAACATTCCTTCCCTTCTGACTTCACGGCTTCATTGGGTGACTGCCCCTCCACAAAGCAAAGTGGTGTCGGAGCTGGCTGAGCCGGCGTGGAGCATCCCTCTTCTGGGGGCTGACAGCAGATTCCCGTGTCAGAGCAAATGCAGCCTCTTCTGTCTGAAGGGCCCAGAGCTTCTCCAGACTAAGCTTTGTTATCTCAGTGCAGAATAATTTCTCTAAGATTATGACTAAATGCGCTTAGTCATTTGGGTTAAAAAGTTTGGTTTTATTCAGCAGGAAGATCAGCGCTTAGTTTTCTGCAGCAAAAAAGTAAAACAAGATGACTCCGAACACCCTAACATTAACTAATTGAACTCCTATCTCAACAATGAAGAGATCAGTTTCACTGGACTAAATAAGCATATGCATTTAATTACTGTGAGCTTAGTAATCGATACAGGACCTTGACTGCTTCAAGAGCCAACCTCGATGCTGAAAGTGAATCAGTGGCCCGAAAGGGACCGATGTTGCACTTGCACACAGCTGTTGTTGGATGGGCATCAACTGTCCGTGTCCCTGCTGTATTCTGAGTTTAATCAGAGGGGATTTGGCTCTGGAATGGGCCAGGTTGGCTGGAGCCTGGCTCTTCACGTGCAAGCTGGGTGTCTCCGTGACAGGACGTTGGCTTAGTGTTGGACTTGCTGAATGCAGGTGGTGTTCTCTGGTGTCCAGGATGTCTGGTTCCTTCTTTGGTGCTGCAGCTTCAAGTCAAATCTTAGGATAAGAGTGCAAATGGGCAGTCTTTTGTAAATCCAGTGTGAATAAACCTGGTGTAAATTTCCTTTCTAGAAGGATTTTTAGTTACCCAGTGAGCACCCTTGGCCTGACAGTGGAAGCTGTTGACCCGGAGTAGCTTCCATGGAGCAGTTTAGTAGTAAGTAAATCCTTGAGAGGGTGAGCAGCTATGTGCAGGGCGGTCTTGCCATGAGGCTATTTTCACATCCCAGCTTTGGCAGTACAGCAAGGTCCTCATACTTGATTCTTGCAGTTAACGCTGGTTTTGCAGTCTAATTCAAGCTAACCTGTCAGTGGCTTTATGCCAGCTCTTCAAATGAGGGTGGATATCTTTAAGTTCTTTTTGGGGAAAAAAAAAGGCAAAGCACAGTACCAAAGGTACTAAAAGGACTATGGCAAATGCTGCATGCTTAGTGGTTTTCCTAAGAGGATCTCAAAGCAGTGCATTGAATTACTATTAGCCTTTATTTCTCGCCTCTGCAAGAAGAAAGATTTAAAAACCAAGATTAAGAGAGGCAAAATAACATGCCAATGCTGGTCATTCCGCAGCAGTTCCAGCCAGGGAGGTTGGGGCTATCTTGGTTTCCTTCCCGTTACCTTAACTGACTCCTGTCCAACCCCACGAGGCGCTGGTGAAATAGGAGGCAATGTTAATTTTTCTGGTAAAAATAGTTTTCCCCATCCCTGGTTAGTCCGTTAAGCGCTGGCCAAGCACTGTCCTCATGCAAGGCAGAGGGTGAGACCACAGCAGTTTCAACTTGAAAGCGGTTTAAACAAGCCTTTCCTGTGTGTAAATACATTAATTCCCAGAAATCGTACACAGATTTTAAGTTGGCTGAATACATTGAGGAGCCACAGGTCAGTGCTAGATCGTCACATCTGTTATGTGCAAGGGTGCTAAATCCCCCTCTGTTTGCACAGGGGTAGGTAGCTGTTTCAGTATTTCTCTACAGTAGGTAAAGCAGTGGCAGCACAGATGCAGAAGGAAAAAAGGGAAAGGGGGGGAACTGTTGCTTTTTGAGGGTATTATCTTTAATGATGCAAAAAAAAGAGAAGGAAAATTAACAGAAGGAGATAACTGTGTTTGCACATAAACACGTATGTAAATGTTAAGTATGGTGTATGAATGAGCTGCTAGCCACACGTGGTATTTTAATTGCTTAATAATACTTCGGTGGCATAGGCATTCCCTAGCTTTGCTCCTGGATGGTATTTCTTTTTAAATTTTGCTTCTCCCTCCCCTCGCAGTGCCTTGCTACAGCTTATGGCTGTGGCTTCGGTAACCTTGGCACTACGAAGAGCACACAACTTGCCACAAGAGGAAACCAGTCAGATCGGGTGAAACGTTTTAGTGGTTCCAGCATGAAAACGTGTTGGGTGGCGATTGCCCAAGCAGTGAGTGCACAGCCCTTACGGGAAAGATTACGAAGCACATTCCTTGCTCCTGCAGGAGAGGGAAAGGCTTGCGTGTGTAATAGCAAAACCAGAAGACATGTAGCGCGGGCCAGAGGCTGCTCCTGGGAAGGAGGAAGGGAATTGCAATTCTTACCTACTTTCTGCTCAGAGGAAGCCAGTGCTAGGGGGAGGGAGGCAGGAGGAAGTGCTGGTGTGTGCCCTACCCAGCAGGGAGTAATCAGAAGACCTTTGCTTTTTTCTCTTGTTAGTTCGGTAGAGATTTTGCTTTGTAACTAGGTATAATCACTTGCATCCAGAACGCATTTCTGTCTGGACTAATAATTCTGTCTGGGCTTGCATGTCCCTAACCCTTCTCTTTTCATCTGTCTTTGAGTTAAGATCTGTGACTGGTAAAGCTCCCTGCCAGGGTGTACAAAGGGGGGTGTTTTCCTTCCAAGTCTGCAGGCTCATCTGTGCTGGTTTGCAGGGCTGTTTCAGTTTTATGACCCCAAGGAAGGTTCGGGTGCGATATTTCTGTGAAGCTTGACGCTTGTCCTTATGTAGTGTGATTGTCAGGTTCCCTCACACCTGTCAAACACTTGGCACTGGGACATCTCAGAGGCTTAATTTTGCTTTGTTGTCAGGACTGAAATATTAGTCTGCAGACTATTTTTTTTCTAAGAAATCCTTCCCAGTTTACACAAGTTGCTGAGAATTTAATTCTTAATCTTAATACAGCTCTCCAGACTCTTACACTACTGAGTCTGGGAAGTAGGATATAAGTTGTAGATGTCTTGTTTTGCCTTGTAGACATCTCTTCTGGATAAACACAGCTTTTTTAAATCAACCTCTTTTGTGTGTCATCCCATAATTGACCCTTCACTGCTGATGCTGGAGTCTGAAGCAACCTGAGGAATACTCAGGACTGACAGGAAATAACTGCTTTTCCCATTTCCTTACAGGCAATATTTTAATTCCCCTCACGATTTTTATATGAATTCCATCAGCAGACCACATTTCTTGGATACAAACTATGCATCTGTGGACCCCACTGACTTCTTACCAAAAAATGGTGATTTTCCTCAGGTAAGTACATAGCTACTGATGGCTTTGGGGAAAAACAGTACTTTATGGTGATGGGTTTTGTTTTTCAGGATTGTGGTATAGAGGGGAAAGGAAGAGACCAACAATGTCTTAAATTTGTCCAGCACCAGATAGGAGTTGCGTGCAATTGGGATAAATTCTGATAGCAGAGACTCAGTAGCTATCCATTGGCTTGGTAGGAGCTTATCTGTGATAAAATTGCTTCTGTCTCTTAAAAATGATATTTAATGAACACTGCAAGTGCAAGGGAGAATCCTGTTTGCAGAAGGGTTATAGGTAAGTGTGACTTTGAAAATGCTTCAGTCAGTTAAGTCATTTGCCTCCTAGAACTTTCTTTACTTGTGTATGTTGCATGTGCTTTCTTGCTAATTACAAGTGGTGGGTTCCTGAACAGTGACTGTTTCAGGACTACATCAACTCGGTGCCTAACAAACTGAGATTCGAGCCAGTTCACTTTTTGCAGTGTGGGAGTCAGTCTCCCTAGTTCATTTGGCATCCCTAGGGACCAGCAGGCATCCTCACCTCGGGGATCCCTCTGGGCTGGAAGATCTTCCGCAGAGTTTTTGAAATGCTTCACTTGCTTTTGGCAACATCTTATGGTAAGATTAGTCAGTAAAGACTGGAAAGCAGCTTCTGTGACAGAGCTGGCTTCGAGTAAAGAAGGGACTAACTACATCCTTTCTGGGAGATATTATCAGTGTCTGTGCATATTCTTTGCAATAGCTTTTTTTAACCCAACATCTGAAGATACATGGTAGGTGAAACTTTAGAAAGTTACCCTGCTTTGACCTGTCAAGGCAACAGCCAAACTGAATGAACTCTGTAGTCCCAGCCCTCCTATCTCAGTAAGTTACTGTACTGATTACTGGGGAAGCATATATGTGCTGGATGCACTCCAGCATCCTCTCTCAGGCAGGCAACGGGCACAGCCCGCTGTGCTTCAAAAACTCAAAGTAGTAGCCAAGAAGGAGTGTGGACAGAGTTGCAGTGCCCCTTTACTACCAGCCCCTACTTGTGACCTGAACCATTGTTTGGGCACGACTCTTCCACCAGACAGAAAATGCGAGAAGGGCAGAACTGTGGCAGTGCTGCGGGGCTGGTGTGTGCTTCAAGCCATGTGCAGAATAGGTTTTTGATTAGACAATGCTACAAAGAGCTTATGTTAAAAATTTCAGAGCAATTTTTTTTGTATGCTCAAGGCCTCCTAATGAGACCTGATTAGCAGGTTGGTTGGGGGCTCAGCAGTTGCTGACAGATTGGACCTTTTGGTCTCAAAGGAACCTTTTTGGTGTGCAGAATCATGGGCTATGTTCAAAATCTTCATCTACGTTATCTGTAAGTCAAACTTGTTTCATTAAAAGTACTCTTTTTCTGGTCACAAAAAAGCTTACTGGCAGAGCCAAGCTTCCTCTGAGCGTGGGAACTGGCTAATCTGAACATCGCACTCGTCTGCCTCAGGTCTGTGACTTGGTGTGACAGATAAGCACAGGGGTGCTCTTTGGGCGTGTGTGAAATGGAGCCGAGTTTGTTTTCCCCCTCTTCAGTATTCAGGTGAAGATTGACCTTTCTAGATGTTTCACTATCAATTCTAAGCACACCCTACAACATAGCCCTAAGTTGCTGAAAACAGCAGAAGAGAGACACAAGGATAAACTGGGGCAGTATGTATGTACTTTGTGCTAGCATCGTGCTTTGGCACATCAAGAAATACTTCGACAGGCCCCAGTAAGGTGCTGTGAGCTTTTGAATGCTTTTTTCTGTGACTGCTGAATGTCAAGACGCATGTATAAACAGAAACTTTTTCCTTTGTAATCTCTCTTCTTCCTGCATGATTCACTGAGATGCCTCAGCTTCTTGCTTTGCAGTGGATGCAATGTCACGAACATTGGATTATGCTGCTGAATTGATTCAGTAGGGAAGAGCAGCTTGACTATAAAGAGAACTTGATTCAGCAAATGTGGCACGAAATATGTTTATAGAAGTAGAAAATAGCAAATTTATGCATTTCCCCTCTTCTTGGGGGGGATGTGTTAATTTCCCCTAACTGTGCTTTTATTTTCTTATCAAGCCTAAAGAGAGGTTTCGAACCTCCTTGGGGCTCCGATTCCTGCAGATTTGGGTTTACACATACTGGGGATTCGAGCCCTTTGAGGTAAGCCCCTGGCGTGGTAGCCCAAATACAACTCCTTGAGCAAAGCTGCTGGGAGCGCTTTGTGTTAGTGACTCGCCTGCCGCAGTCTGGTCAGTCACCAGTAGCTGTTGCTGGTACAGAGTGCTGTTGTTGACCAGAGTCTTCTGACTGGATAAAACCAGATAAGTAAATGAATTATAACAGCATTGATCTTTGCCTCCTGCAGAATTAATTGTGGGAGGAATGAGACAGAAATGTGATCTCATCAACCTGTGCAAGGCATTTAATAGGCTGCGATGGGAAGAGGGAGATGGGTGCTCTCCATAGGTCTCAGCTTGCAAGTCTGGTGTAGTTTGGTTGATGGGTTTAACGGGAAAGGGGCTTAATTATTTCTTTAACTTATGTATTTTCTAGTATCTAAGTGGTCGATCAGCTTCCTTCCCCCGCTGCATGCGGAAATTGATCTCAGCCAGCTTGACAAGAGCAGATTTTGGAGATTCTTTGTGAAAAGGAGATGCTTCTTTGTGGTGGCTATGTGATAAAAGAGCAGGAGGGCTCTGAAACAAACAGGACATAACCTCAAATGATTTCCAGAAAAAGAAATAATTCTTGTGCTACGCTCATCCTTTTGGAGAGGAAATGACAGAAGGGGGCGAGGTGACTGTAGGCAGTTGTGCTTTTGCTTTGACCCTTCCCAAGCCAACTGTTGTGAGACTGCACCTATTACAACGTGCTTGCAAGAGTTCTTTTGCTTCAGGAATGGCAACAATGAAGTGTCCATCTCTGAATCCATTGCAGCCAAGCCAGATCTTTTGCTTTGCTCTTGTACCACATAATAGCAGGGAGTGCCATGTATGTTCCCACAAGGATTGGAGCATTTTTATGGGTGTTTTTCTGTCCTATTCGGTGGTCCTCTGTAAGCCTGTGCACTGAGCATTACTGCTTGGGACTTTCTGGAGATTCCCACAGATAACCCAAGGCAGTGATGTGTCATCCTGTGTGCTCTGAAACCGAGAAATACTGAATTAGATTTTTGTTAGAGCTTTGTTTCCCAATATGAAACTGCTCTGATCAAGTTAGTACCTAAGAAGAGTGGTCTGTCTGGAGCTGCCGCAGCGCAGACAGACGTGTGCTTGCCAGGTGCCTAGCGTACTGGTGCCCGCTAATGTGAAATAACACTAGGTTTGTGCTCTTCTGTCTCTCAGAGGCGTTTTAGTCTTTAGTCATCCTCCAGCTCAGGCTGCTTGCCCTGCTGAAGAATGGAGCTGCATCAGACTTTCTCAACACTCGGCTCTCGTCTTCTTTGAGCTTTCTGTGGGGTTTGCTCTGACATATTAGCACGTGGTCAGCACTAATGTGGAAATCTGTTGATAAAACCTAGGGCTTTCTAAACTGGTAGTCATTGCTCATCTGAGAAAAGCTGATGATTTTTTCGTAGGAGCCAGAATTGGAGCTTGGATCTCATAGAGTGGGCAGTTAACTAGAGGCAGTGGCATCCATCTGGAGTCATCCAGGAACTTCCTGGAGCTTTTCCATCCCATGTTTCAGCAGTATTTTCCACTTCACTGATTTCCTGCTGTCCCAGATGCCAAATTGTTAAATATTAACTATCTGCATGGAAAGCTGAAACATGCCATTCAGAAGGTGTGGGAGCAGCTTGGGTGGTTGCATCTTTCCAGGTGACTGTATAGGAAAGTACCTGTCTTTTCCATAGTTGCCTAGTCTGGTGGCAGGAGTGGCAAGTCCCATCGGACTTTGTGCTGTTATGACCATGCCAGACTGAGGACTGAAACCGAAGAGAGAACATGAAGAGTTTGCTGCATGCTTTGGTAAGAGACTCCTGATTAAATCTGTGGTCACTGGGCAGCCAAGATAAATTGGGTGCTTATGTGAGAACCTTGGCTGTCTTCATACGTGAATACAGATTATTCTCTTGTCTTTGTTCAGATACCAGAATCCCATCTGTGATAGTTCAGCACTGCAGGACAGCTTGCTATACCCTCGGGTTACAGTGCTTTGTGTTTCAGCAGCCTGCCAGTGCTTGGCTTTCTGCTTGCTGTCCCAGGGAGATGGAAACGTCATCTCTGATTTGGGGTGCAGCTTTGTGATCCCTGTGCGTGATTTGCCAGCGAGCTGGTGAATGCTGCATCCCCAGCAAGTACCTGCAGCGGGATTCCAGCCCAGGCTTGGACTGCAGTAGGCAGTTTCTCTTTACAGAGTTTTCCAGGAATGCACATGATACTGAAAATAGATTTAAAAGGTCTAAAGAGCAAATGCCTAATGATTCTGTTGAGGTGTTTGCGCAGTAAACACTTCCTGTTGGTGGCGGTGATCTGAGGATTGTTCGTGTGACCTAGGGTTTTAGGAACCCGAGGGTGCAGAGAATGGGAAGGCTGAAGTTTCTTCCTTCAGCACTAGCATTCGATTCCCCGTCTTCTTTCCATATTTTATTTCAGAGCTCCTCAGCTGCACCTTCAGAATGCAGTCTTTGCTGGCCTGAGGATGCCATGAGTGGGAGTTGCCACACTTCTTAATTGCTCTGGGAATTTCTTTTTAGTTGAATCATTCACCACTGCCGCTTGGGTCTGGTGAGAAGTGATTTCTGTGTGTATCGCAGCAGCCTCGATGAATGCCTTCTGCATATTGGAAAAGATGCTTCATTTGCATGGTCAGAACAGCCTAATGTGAACTTGTTTCCTCCACAATATTTTTGTTTTTTTGGCTTGCTGTTGGGTGATTCATCCTTGCCGGTCTGATGGCATTCTTTATATAAACAAGTGGCTTAAATTAAGGTTTAGAAAATAGTTAGGAGGCCATAATGGAGTCTGATAACATTTCTTGATCTGGGGAACTGTTGTCTTAAGCCAAAGTCTTGCACAGACCCTGTGGTGTCATCTTCTTACAGAAAAATTCTGACTGCACATACATCCTTGGAAATCAAACTCCAGAGGAGATGCAGGACTTTGGTTTCCATGCTTCCTTCCCTTTCTGCTGTTTGGCCCCAGACCTGAAGTCTTGAGGTGCTGGTGAGCCTGATGCTTATATACAGTGATTCTGTTCCAAAGGCATTTTTATTATAACAATGCTATCTTTTGTCACTGCTGGTTAGAGCTGTTGATTGCCACAACAAAACACTGAATCCAGGAGGTTTTAATTTATACTTTGGCATCTGATGTCCACAGGCCAGCGTGTGTGTTAAGCCATGGTCTGTACACTGAGCCCTATCATAAAAGCAGAGCAACCTGTTCTAGAAAAGCATACCTGCCGCTTAAATACTTGCACTCTTGACCACCACGGATTTTTCTTTAAACTTCACTGTTCTATCCTGTTTAGAATTACTTAAAACACACGACTGCCCCGTCCTCTGAGCCTTTTGTTGTCTACAGTGATCTTGCCTGACTGTTTCTGATGGTCAGTGTGTTTCCCTTTGCCTAACGTCATTCAGCTTGTTCAGCTGCCTATCAGAATAGGACTTTCCTGAACACACAGAGGCCTCCTCTGACTGCATTTGTCCGAAGTTACACTGACAAATAGAACTGAACTTTCTGCAGCGGGGCTGAGCGGCTCACGCTGAGCACAGAAGATATGGACACAGCGATTCTGCCAGCGAGCTCTGCAGAAGCTCGTTCCTTTCCTTCCGTAGTGAAGCGGCTCGACATGAAGGGCTTTGGCAGGAAGCTCAGGTGCCCCTTTTAAAATTTGAGTTATAGCCTTGTTTGATCTCTTTCATACAGCTGGTGGTGTATGGGGGCTCTTGACCACACGTGTTAATCATAAACCAGCCCTCTTCTCACTGCCACCCCCTCGCAATCTCCTATTAATCTTTCTTGTTAAAGGGGGAGGGGGGATTTAACCTACTCTTAAAAAAAGTATTAATTTTTAAAAGTGCTTCACTGCACAGAGCTGTGGTGATTTAAGAGAAATCAATGTAACAGTTATCAAATTATATGAAGGACTTGGTTCTGACTGATATGAAGAGTTTCCTGGAATAAGAAACCACCTGGAATTTCCTATCGCTGTCCTGGAGTTATGTCTACAGGGAATACAGATAGTAAAATCAATTAGAAGACAATTAACTGTCTCTGGTGCCTTTGAAGCACTTTGCGAACAAGTTGCTTTACGTGCTCATGTCTTTGTTTTGATACTGCAGGGCTGGGTTTTTGGCCTGACTTGATTACACTTTAAAAACGCTTTCGGTGAGATGCCTAACACTTCATGCCTTGGTTTAGAAAAACAGAGGTGGTGATTATAGCAGTGCTCTGACCTACTTACAGTAAGTATGGTTCTGCTGCATTGGTGATGGCGGCGTGCGTTCCCCAGAGGACAGCCGAGAGCGTGGTGTCTGCCACTGCCATCTCGGCGTGGGCTCCTGCCGCGTGCGGCTCACCCCCCGTGGGGTGCCTGGGTGATCGTACGCCAGATACCGCGCTGTGAGACGATCCTGCGCCAGCCTGGGCTCCCGGCTCAGAGCTGAGCAAGCGGTGCCGTCGGTGTGCGAGGAGACTAAGGCATCCGCCTGGGCTGTCGGCAGGGTTAGAGGCTGGGCTGCTTCAGCCGTGACCCGCGTGCTGTGCGGCGATAGCTGTGCTGGAGCCGGGCACCTCCGTAGCTGCTGAGCCCTCGTCGGTGCCGGCCCAGTGGGTTCCTGGCAAGGGGCTGGGCAGGGGCGAGCATGGGCAGCACAGCAGCCCCTTCCTGAGCTGCAGGGCTCGGGCACCAGCACGGGATCCACCTGGATGGGTGCTTGGCTTGCTCTGGCCGCCCGGTTCGGCCACCCTGAGTTGGTTTCCAAGCAGGAGGGGACGCATCCAGGATGCGGCTGGTTTAGTTCTAAAGCAATGTCTCCTTTTGGTTGGGTGAACCATTCTTTAGGAGTAAATCTTCCTCCTCCATATAAAAAAGGAGCTCTTGGGGCTAACTCAGGTGGAGATAGCTGTGGTTAAGTGAGAGTAATTCTGCTTTTGAGGCCTAATTTGTTGTCAGTTGTGCTTGGCTGCTGATTGCAGAAGCAGGAGCCGAGGCACTGGTGGCCCTGCGAGGGGGTGCGAGGGCCTGGAGGAAGACCTGGCTCAGATGCCTCCTCCCTTCCAGGCTTGTTCGTTTTCATCTGCTTTGTTGGCTTCAAGCAGTGCTATGTCCACCTTCCGGGCAGGAGAGAAGGCATGGAGGCGACAGAAAACTGCCTTCTGAAATTCTTGGCAAGCACTATTCTCTGCCTCCTCCCCTTCATAAAGCTAGCAAAAGCGGGAAAAGCACTGGTCTGAAACATGGAGTGCTCTTGAAAAATGCTGGTAATATAATTTAATAGCAGACCACTGGGAGATGTATTAAAATAGATGCTTTAATTCAAAGCAGAGTTGGTCTGAGTCAGTCTGATGGAGTGAGTTTCCCTGTCTCCAGTTCTGCTGGTGGTGACTGCGTGTCCTCACTGGTAACGCGCTGTGGTTTCTGCTCTGAGGGGCTGGCTTAAACGCTCTTTCAGATGCCCCTCACTTCTGCAAATTGTCCCTAACGCTATCGGTCCTACCACAGCAGTCACCATGAGAAGTTCTGTCTCCAACACGAATGCTTTCTTCGGTCTTTTTTGTTTCCCTGGTCTCAAATGTTCATTGTTATTGTTAAAATTGTTATTAATCACAGCATCTCAGTACCTGCTGCCATGCACTGGTTTCTTCCAGCTTGCAGAATCACCTGTAAGAGTTTACTCTCTTACTCTGGCTTTCCTGTATGCCTCATGATGTTACCTAGCTTCTCCTCATTTTAAAGCTCTTCACACTCCCACCAGCCTGGGATTTCCCCCCTGCACTTCAGGCTGTCTTCTCCCCATTCATAGAATCACAGTGTGGGGTGGGTTGGAAGGGATCTTCCAGTTCCACCCCCCTGAACGGGCAGGGACCCCTCCCACCAGCCCAGGCTGCCCCAAGCCCCATCCGGCCTGGCCTTGGGCACTGCCAGGGATGGGGCACCCGCAGCTTCTCTGGGCAGTCCCAAACAAGTGCCTTCCGAATGCCCAGTCCTCGGGACAGCCGGGTTCTGGCCGGATTTGCTGATCTAAGGCACCCTCTACATGCGCTGTATTTTGGCTCTGGTTATAAAATACCTACCAGCTGCTTCGTTATCCTCGTTCTTAGTGTCTGCTTTACAAATAAGCCTTTTGTGGTCTCACCTTGTCAAAGCCTCAGTGCAGTCTCCATGCACTGCGCTGGCTTTTGAAACTAAAGCAGAGACAGCCCTGTGCGAGGCAGGAACAGCTCTTAGCTCTCAAAACAGCCAAAATGCAAAGCAAAGCCTCACACCCAGCATAGTGAAACCGGTCATGTCGTGGGAACGGGAAAAGCACGGCCTGGCTGTACAATACCTACTCTTCCATCTTTCATCCCTCTTGAAAAAAAGCCAACCCCGTTAGGACAAACTGCCCAGTGTTCAAATATTCAGGACTCTTCCACCCTTTAGCTACTCTTAATACGTATTTTTCCAAGACACTGAGGACTTACTGTGTTTTGATTAAATGTCCTATTTGCTGCTTGAATATCCCTCCAGCGTGTGAAGCTGCCTGTTTGCACCATCTTTAGGCAGCTAAGTATCGCAGGAAATTTAGTCCCAAACTCTTTGGTTGCGAGGGTGATGAGCTACCAGGTCTTCTCCTGTACAGGGGTGTTATCCTATGGTGGTCTGTATTTGCGCTTTCCTAGAAGTTCAGCACGTGCTTTCAGGAAACCATCAGCACGTTCAGGAAGCTGTCCTGTAGGGCAGTGATTAACAGGTTGTGGATGATTACCTGTGAAGATTACCTGACAGAGGAACTAAGTGGGCTTTACATCTCAGTTTTTGCTGGAAAATGGTAAATCAAATTAATGGTGTGAACACTGGAATAGTTCTGCTTTCCTATCCCTGTTTGTCAGCATGCGTGTTCATGACTTGATTTTGGAGAGGGGAAATACTGTGGCATACCTTCTCCCCTAGGACAGGTTTTTAAAATACCAGGTGGTGGTTTTTCAGTGGGTTATCTTATCTTCTGTGATTATATTGCTGCGGTATTGCAAAATCAATTTAGCAGTCCTGGTATCTGTGACAATGTCATATGTCTTGCTTCCTTTTGATGTTCCAGCTTTGTTGCCTATACTTTGCCCCGTTTATCCACTAAGAGAAAAGGAAGAATAAATAACCCACCTGCTTTTTAAAGGCTGCATAAATAGCAAGACCTTAGTCACACAGCAAGTTGGTCACCGGCAAGTCACTAATTGAGACATTTCAAAAATGTATTTGGTTTCTTCACTTCAAACGTATCATTAAAGCACCTATCCCAAGCTCCAGGGCACTACCAGCTAATTAAATGCAATCAAATTCAGATAAAAGCAGCAGTGAAAACCTGCTGCCTTTCTCCACCCCAAACCAGCTGCCCACAGAAACCAAACGCTTCATTTTCACCACGGTTCCTGCAGAACGCATCTTTGGTAGCAGCGCTCGTGCAAAGCGTGATGCACTCCGGCCCCGTGCGCTCTGCCTGCTCCAGCAGCTCTGGGTGTGCCTGGGGAAGGGCATTTTTCTTTCCCTTTTGCTTACTGGGGAAAAAAAAAAAAACTTCTGTCCTGGGTGTTTTGTCTGATGGAACTTGGATCCTTGTGATTAAGGGCTCTTCGTGACCCAGCTGTCTGTCTGCGAGGGCAGGGCTGCACCCTGCGGGTGGTGTTGCAGCCCTGGGACCCAGCTTCTCTTGCAGGGTGCAGCCCCCCGAGGGCAGTGCTCCCTCCTCGTCCGATGGCCTGAAGCAGAACCACCCCTCCAGCTCGCTTCCCCGGCCTCTCACCGGAGCTGCAAAGCTCCACGCTTTCTGCTCAGAAGCTCCTCTTGTCTCTTGCAGGCCTGCCGAAGGCTCTGCTGTCCCTGTCGCTGCTTGCTCTGAAGTTCTGGTTTCTGAGAAGCGCCTCGCCACGCGGGATTTTCCAGCGGCTCTGGGCACGAGGCCCCGGGAGCCCTTGCAGCAGCGGTGACAGCAGCAGTGACAGCAGCTAACGCAGCGCTGCTGCCGCCTGTGCTGGGGAGAGCAGGCAGGGATCTTTTGCACCAAAACCGGGCAGAGAAGTTCTGGTTTTTCTGCAGGGCAGTACTGTGGCAAATTCACTTCTCCTTGAGCCTCTGGCTGCGCTGGAGCAGGCTCTCCTTAAACTTCCAATGAATGAATCCCTTTCAGGTGTCCCCTTTCTGTGCCTTTCTCTTCCCCACCAGAGATTTTGCTTCATTCTGTTTCCAAAACTTTACTTTAAAGTTTAAAAGGGAAGCCCTTGGGAAAAGAAGGCAGTGTTCCTGGACGCAGAAACATAACAATGATCTAGAACAGAAAGGCTACTCCTTTTTATTTTCCAATTGCAATAGTTGGGGTGGGGCAGACCTTGAAGACAAAAGAAAGCACATGGCTCTTTATTTAAAAAAATAATAAAAATAAAAGTACTGCTCGTTACCTTTTCAGCTTGATTACGTCACCTGAGCCCCCTAAAATCCTCCGGGCGGGAGGTGCTGGGGGCGAACGCAGCTTTTTCTGGGACGGGGAAGGGGCGAGGGCGCCGGGTCCCCACAGGGCCAGGTCCCTGCGCGCTTGGTCCGCCGGCGCTGCCGCGGAGCGCAGCTTTGTTTACAGTGCATCTGTGGTTGAATTACACCACATACAGTAATTCTCATCGCACTGCCAGTAATTTCACTGACTTACCAAGCAGGCATCATTTCCTGAAAGTCAGCCCTCTTACTTAGAGGAAGTAAGAGCACTCTCCTTCATGACTAAACAGTATATGCAAATTTCCACAGGCTCAGGACAGACGCGCTGTATGGCTGTCCTTTTTTCCTCCATTTTCACTCCTTTCTTCTGCATGTTAATTTTTAAAAACCCTTGATGAGCTCTCTTTCTGGCTGTTGCTGCTGTCGCTGTCATGAATGAAGACCTTTCTGCATTATATATTGAAAAAGCTCACCTTCCTGCTTCATCTGTGTCCTGCTCTGCTGACAGCAAACTGAATGCTGGTTTAAAATGTCCCAAATGCAGTTCTGGCTAAAGTTCCCATCTCTCTTCAAGGTAATGCTTGGTTTATTTATTTTTTTTTCCTCTTCCTTGGAATTCCTGGTTTGTGTTTTGTTTGCAAAGGGGGCCAGCGTCAGCTGTTCCTCCGGGCTTGTATGCCCTTTATTTTTTTGCCACAGCAGTGGAGTTTTAGGGGAACAACTCTTGATGCAAGGCAGTGAGAGCAGATTTACCGTGTTGGAGACGTGATTTGTACTTTTCTGAAACGTGTGTTACTTGGAGGCTGTTCCTGTCGGTTAGAACTTGTTTACTGCGAAACTTGGAGGAAAAGGAGCTGTGTGGAGAATTGATCTGTGTGTGTGTAGCTGTAATGGCTTTCAGGAGTTTTATTTTTAAACCAGATGCTGTGTGCAGAAAAGCAAGGGAAACGCTTACAAGACAGAGTACTGAACCCTTGAGATTGCAAGTTTATTGCCCCATATTTATAAAGACTTTGGGTTTTGGCAGCTAAAAGATTTCCTTTTAATGTTTCATGGCTTGCATTGCAGCTGTTAATTTTCTTATTCTGTCTTATCTGAAACCTAGCTTGGCTAATCTGTGATTGTTGAGAAACCAAATCTTTCTTGTCTGGCATTACTTCGATCATGTACGTATATTTGCATGTGCCTGTGTATATGGTTTTTGTTTTTTGAAGCTCCTATCAACTGTGTGCCGTGTAGCACAGCAATCGATAGTTGCTGTGCAGAAAGGATATTTGTTTCCCCTGTGTCTGGATTGTTCTGGATTGTGAGCAAATAAACCATTTATACTGATGGCTTCGTGGCCAAAATTATTTTTAGGGTGCATACTGCTTCTGTATTTAGACTTCACCTGTTCTTTCAGTATTTTTAACAAAGACTTTGTTTTGACCAAAGGAGCTGGACTTTATCTAGTGAGAAAGAGGTTAAGTGTTTGTATTCTTTTCTTACCCTGATCTTTTCTAGGGAGTTTATTGGCTTTGATAACTTCTGGTCTGGGATAACGATAGAAACGTTGCGTGCCATAGTAGCATCGCTTGGTGATCATTTTGCACTCAGTTTAGAAGTTCAGCAAATTATTGCTATCATTGATATATTGAGCTACTCACTAGAGCATCTTCTGATATAAAGATCAGACAATGATTTGTGATCATCTATCTCCTGTTCTAGTATATCGATCTTGTTTGAACTTCAATGTAAAAAAACGTTGGCGAGACCCATGGCCAACAGCTGTGCGTAGCCTCTGCATCGTCTGGCTGTTGACCCCTTATAAAATTCTCCGTTAAGTGGTCACCTTGCTGTAAAGGAATTGCCCTTTCACCATTTTATGATGTGCTTCTATAAACTTCATCCCTGACGCCAGCAGTTAGTTCTGAACTGTGTTTTCACGAGCGCAGGGATTGGCGCCTGCAGCCCGGTGTTTCACCTGGGCGTTCGCGTCGTGGCGTGGAGGAGCGCGCAACGAAGCAGGCGGGGAGATGGGAGGCGAGACGGGCCTGCCGGTAACTCTCGTACCAAGGGCGATCTGCAGCGTGCAGTCTAGATTTTGGTTGCAGGGTATGCAAAATTGGAAAGGAAAAAAAAAAGCTACCCAAAAAAAGATACAGACTAATTTCAGAAATAAGTCATTCATAGAGAATTGTTGTAGAATATCATTTGAAATAAAGATCCTGCCTTGCAGGATAACTTTCTTCTGTTAGCTAATTATATTTCTACTGAGACATAAAATAAGTGCTACTGCTGTAAGATCCTCTTATTTCCAACAGGAAAAAATTAAAATTCTTACAAATCAGTCTTAAGTGGGGGCAAAATAACCCCAAATTCTGAAGACTGGAGCCGGCCATCTCTGCAGAGCGATTGCTGAGCCGCTTCTCAAGCGCGTCAGATGCTTTGAGAAGCAGAAGCGGCGCCTTCCAAACCCGGGAGCCGGCTTTGCGATAGCTCCGCGCAGCTCGGCTCCGCTCTCCAGCACTCGCTGCACCTGCAGCCTCTTCGCCCTGCGTGGTCTCCTGGGCCCTCTGGCCTCCCCTTAACGTCCTCATCTGGTTTTCAGCTTCTTCCATCTGTGTGCCGGTGGTTTAGGTGGTGATCCTTCCTCTGCTTTGAGGCCCGGAGACTCCTGTTTGCTCCATATAAACCACTGGAGTAATTAGTCAAGGCACAGTTTATAATGACACAGATTGTAGTTATCAGTATGGCATTATATTAAATAATTACACCGCATTTTGTATTTAAGCCAATCTAATATGTTGGGGCCACACTGTAAGCTCTTCAGGGCAGGGATCTAGCATGTTACTAGTTTTGGTGCTCTTTAGATAATGTAATTAGGTAAGGCAGATAGGAGGCTTTGAAAGTCTGTGACTAACGCCTTGTAATACTGCAAGAGGATGGCCTAACCGAAGTCTTCTCCAGAACTGATACTGTTCCCTCTCTGACTTGGAGGCTGATTTCCTCTTCCTTATTTCAGGCCAGTGCCCGGAGCAAAGGGAGCGGTGGTGGAGGCAGCGGGGCTGGAGCTGTCGCGGGCGGATCGGAGGGGCTTGCGCCAGGAAGGCGGAGGGCACCTGCTGGGGTGTCTGGGGCTCTTGCGGTGCTTCCGCACATCCCCTTGCTGTTCCAGCCTGCCGCTTGCCTCTCTTCAGACCCTAACGGGCAGTGGCCGCTCCAGTCTGCTCTCCAGTCGTCTTGCTGCCCTGCCTGTGTTTGCGGACGTTTCCTCCTGGCCTGCCTTCTGGCCCTGGTAGTTGCAAATATAACGCACAGAAGTGGCTCGCTGTAGTTCAGCAGTGAGACAGGGTAGGAACCCGAGACCTCCAGCTCCTGGAGACGCTGCTGCCGTCGTGCCTGGCCTGCAAAAAAACGTTCCCGTCTGACAATGTTTTTCAGAATGAAAAGAAAAAATGACCCCACTCGTCCCCGCTGAACAAAGCTGGGTTTGCCTTGCAATGCCAGCCTTTTGGCTTACCTTGCTACAGACAAGAAAGAGCTATCTCCCAAGCCTGCCCATCCTTGGGAGGAAGAAAACGTGCTTCTCCTCTCAGTGTGCAGATTATAATAAATGCTTTTCATCTTTTAGATTTAACATCAAGGATGATAATGTCTCCTGTTGCCTGTTATGAATACAAACTAGTTTTTGCACCTCCTTGTGCGAGCTGAGTTCTGCGGGCTTGTTGCAGCAAGCCTCCGCATTACCTCCTGCGTGCTGATCGTCGTGCGGCTTGTGTGAGATGACCAGGCCCCAGCGGAGCTTTTTGTAGTTCTGCATTCAAGATCTCCCAAGGATCTTTCTCCCTGCCGGTGAAAAGTAGCGTGTCTGGGTCTCAGGACTGGCTGCTTAAACTGCAGTTGTGGCCGCTCACAGACCTGTAGTTCCAGGCCCACCCGAGGAGCAGTTTGTGTCACCATGTTGTGGTGGGTACTCAGCGAAGATAGTTGTTGCTTCCAGTGCTGGGCTTTGAAAGCAGTTTCTTCAAACTGATTCTTCAGTCCGTACTTATCCTTTGTGTAGTATCTGGCCTGTGAGACGCACAAAGTGGAGTTTCTGGCTGCTTCAGTTCCTTTAGTTGCTGCGTAGGTGCAGCGTGTCGGGTACCAGAGCAGACAGGTGAAGGAGCAGTCTCTCTGCTCATCCATCTCTCTCTCCCTCCTCCCTGAATTTTGAACCTGAGAATGGCAAGAAGAGTTGCTACAAAATTGGTTATAAACTGTTTTATACCAGGCATAATATAAAAGAGTAGTGTTGGGTGAATTGTTAAACTCATTCCCTAAGCCAGAGCAAGCCCAGAGGTCAGTGCTCCCTGCTTTACCATGCCCTGGCTGGATCTGACGGTGTGTGGTAGCCCAGGAGTGCAGATCATGGGGACAGTCGAGAGGCTGCTGAACTCCTGCAGCTCTTTTTCTTGGGATTGGGAGCCCAGAGGAAGAAGCAGAAGCGTGATGAGGACAGCAAGGGGAGGCAGTGGCTTGCTTCAGCAGCACAGCGATTCGAGGTAATCAGCAAGTGTCTCTGCTGAGGACTGGAAGGGCGAGAGAAGCTGCAGACCTTGTGAGGTTAGCAGGAGAAAAAGTCTCGATGACGTGAACAGTGTTAGCTTGAATCCCACACATACGGCACGTACAGTACTCTGGATGAGGAGCTTAAGGCTGCAGGAGGGAGGCAGCAGGGGAGATGCAGCTCAAGTTCTTGTGTCTGGCCTCTTGCTCCTGATGGGAAGACGGCGTGGGCAGGGCCCTGGGCTTGCAGCCGGATCTGGCACGGCTCAGCTGGCTCTGCTGAGCTGAGCGCCTCGGCTCTCCTGCGCGAGTCCTTGCAGGCAGGCGGGTTCCTGCAGGAGGTACGAGGCGCTTGCTCTGGCCAAGAAATGCTGTATTTATCCAAGTGTTTCTCTGGTTTCTAGAGTGCGAAACGGAGCCTCGTTTCCAGGGATCACTTAATTCCAAACTGATAAACTTAGGTGTGTGCTTCTGTCTCTGAAAATCTTGGTTTCTGGGTAAACCCTAAAATAGCCGCTGAAATACCAAGAGCGAGAGCTGCGCAGGAAGCGCTGCCCATCTGTTGTCAGGCAGAAGGCTGACGGCAGCGTCGCAGGGGAGCACCCGGTGCTCGCAGAAGGGTGCCCCGCATGGAGCTAACAACAGCCCGTTGTCCTCGGGTCCCCCCAGGTGATGTTTGACGAATCTGAGGTTTACGCATCCTTCCTGCAGTCTCTCTTGTTGCTTGCCTTTGTTTCATGTGCCGGTGCTCTCGCACAGCTGCCGGCTCCTGCACCTATGGCCTCAGAGCGGCGGCTGCCTTCTCAGGGGCCAAACGAGGCGTGTCTGGCAAGAAGGCGAAAGGAACATGTCCCGATGGTTTTAAACACTGCAGGAACGTAACTTTTGATAGCAGTCAGGAGGGAGCCTGACCCAACTCTTGGCCGGAAGCCCTTAGGAATAACACAAGCAGGCTCAGCTGTTCGTGATTTTGTCAGGCAGGGCTAAGTGACTTTTTAAAATCTTTGGCTGCTTTTCTGCTTTGTAGTAGGAAACGGCCTTTAACTGGAAATGAACAGTGATTTCTGCTCATATCTGACACTGTGGCTCTCCTGGCAGCTATGTTGTGGTATTATCACACTGATTTGGTTATCCGGAATAGTGAAGAGCTTGAGCTGGCCGTGTGCTGGCAATCCTGACCCTTGTGAAGAACTGCAAAATGGATCTGTGTTGGCAGAATCTGATGGGGCAGGAAGAAAGACCCGCTGGTCTGTCCGTGTATCCCTCTGGGATGAAGGCACATCTCCAGCAAGGGACTGCGTGCTCTGGCTTCGTCCTTTGAAGTTCTTTGCTCCTCAGTAAACAGCAGACAAACTTTTTCTGCTGGTTTGAAAGTGGTATTTTGTGTGAAGGAGAGCTGAGGTGGCATGGTGGAGTCGGGAAAGGTGCAGGGATCTGTGCCAGAGTTTAAGGACGTAGGGTAAGAAGTGCTTTTGGCTATCAGTTCTTGCCACCTGAAATTTGAAAAACCAAACGAGGAGTTGATGGTAAGGAGGAGACTGAAGGCACGTTGTGATCTGGAGTCCTCATGACTCAAACTGGCATCATCACTGGGTTGGCACAAAACCAAAACAACTGTAAGCCGTCTCAGCACCGTCACCAGAAAATGAGCAAGGGCAGAACCTGACCCTTGTCGCTGAGGCACATTCGCTTCTTGCCCATTTTGAGGCATGTCCTGGGAAGAGAACTGGTAGATTTGCCAAGATTTATCTGGATGCAAACCCAGGTGATACTAGCTCTCCTGCCCCCTGCTCCTGGCAGCCTTGTTTGTGCAGAACCTCATGTTGAGGAGGCTGCAGTTTTTTCCGAAGCCTCTAGGTACTGCTGTGTTATAAGTTGCAATTAAACAGCTCTGTCATTAGCGGGCGTAGCCAGTTCTCTGTGGGCTTTTGTGGATGAATGGAATACTCGAGTCTTTTGGGTGTTAGACTGAAGAGTTTTCACCCCTCAGCAGCCATTTTAATCAAAGTTGAGGTGACTGACGTCTTGGTGAATGTATGTGGCGGTATACACAGTCTGAGTCAGTACCAGCACTTCTGTCCGGTCAATGTTTCCCACTTTATCAAGAAACTGAGATTTTAAAACAGCTGCTCTGAACTTGTGTTCATTTACAAGTTAATTTCTAAGTTTTGTGGAACATAAAGTAACAAAGCTGCTCAGTTAATAGCAAGAAATTAAAACTTTCTGGATGACTAGGTGTGAGAAAGGAGCTCTCTGGTCTTCTCATCCTGCCACCTCTAACTGTGGTCGTTTCTTCCATTTCAGGATTCTTCATACTTCGATGAGCTTCCCAACAACAACTCCCTCTTCTCATCCCCTGCGGATTCCCTCTCCGACATTGCAGATCCTAAGGACTTCTTGCCCACGGATAGTCTGAACCACGTGCCAACACTATGGGATGTAAACACGTCGCAGCAGAACCAAATAGAGGTAACAGGATGCGTCCTCTTCCATCCTCACCATCAGACAATAAATACCTCAGGCTTCATCCCATGGTGTTTTCACCACAGAATTAGGAAAACACAACAACTCCCTGCAGGGGTGAAGTTGCAATATGGTGACATTATTCCATTATTACCAATTTGACTTGATGAGGAAAAGGGCGAAGTGATTACACTGTAGTCTCCTGGAGTCAGGAGAGAACCGGGACATCCTCAAAGGAATGCGTGCACTCTTTCAGAGTCTGATGCAAGCACTAGCTCATTTTTCTGACAGCTGTGGCAGGCAGGTGCATCACGAGGAAGATGTATCCCTAAAATATTCAGCATGTCCAGGGTGGCCTGTGACAGGGAGCTCAGGAGTGTTGAAGAGATGGACTCAAGGAAAAACACGGTGACGTAGATCATTAACTGTCCCCAGCAGCATCCAATGTATGTTTATTCTCCATGGCAAATATTTTAGTAACAATGACTAAAAACCACTGTCTCAATTTGAGACTAATCATTTGTGTTTACTTTGAGTCCAGGTCCCTGCAAGCTTTTACATCGCTGAGTTTTCCTGGGCATGTGATCTCCCAGCAGTCAAAGAGCAACATGCAGTTCTGTGCATTTTTACCAGCCTTCTGCTGTCTGTCTTCCCTCATCTGCTGGGACTGCTTACTCACTGTTGCACAAGCTGGTATCAGTCCCTACGAGTAGCCAGCAGCTGTGGCTGTTGGTGGAACTGATACCATACACATCTGCTAAATCTCTAGATCTCAGCTGTCGTGGTGAATATCCAGCCCTGCAGTAGGTTTCCTTTGTAGGTCATTGTCTTATGAAGATTGGGGGGGAAAAAATTCAACACGAATGCTCCAGAATGCAATCTAGTACGCCTGTGCTTTAGTCACTGTTGTATTTTGGGGTTTGGTTGTGTTTTTAGAGGCTGCATTTTGCTGTTAGTAATGTGTCAGACTCTGTATTTCCATGATGAAAGCTGGCTGTTTGTCACAGCCTGGAAATAAGAGACTTGGCAGCAGTTACACTTTGCAATTATACCACTGTGTAGCTCAGTGACAGGTTGAGCACTGAAGAAGTGTGGCATGGTGGTGAGGGTCCTGGCCTGGGATTTGGGAAATCGAAGCTCCTATCTGCCTTAGGGATCGTAGGCCAGCCATGGCAATGCAGATCCTCAAATCAGATGCATGTACTCTTGCTGAAATTGCTGAGATTTGATCACCTTTGTAGACCTTTGCAGCATCTGCTTGACCCTCAGTGTGTCTGTACTTGGTGGCAGAGAATACCCCTGCCCTCCTTCCCCTGGATAAACGTGCTAGAGACCAAGGGCCGCGCTGCTGTACTGGCCATGAGGGCTGTGCAGGCAGTGCACGCGTAGCCCGGTAACTTTGGGCCACTTTGAAGCTGGTTAGGGGGAAGAAGGCTGAACTATTTGAACCAAAGAAATGGCTGAAGACATCATAGGCTCGTAAACTGGAGATTAAATAAAGCTTAAAAAAAACTGATACATCCCCCAGGACAGAGAAGGCATGTGCCTTATTACTCCTAGTCTNTTTTTTTTTTTTTAATAGAAGCCTAAATCATTATAGAAATAAAGCTCTGTGGTGGTCAAGATATTCAATGCCTAAAAAAGATTGTAGTTTTGTATCTGTGGAGTGCACAGCAAAAATTAACTGGGAAAAACGGTTTTAAATCCAACATAAGGAATGCAAGTCAGAAGCAAATACGTGTCGTGTGAGACTGGCCCGTCTGTCCGCAGCAGGGCAGCTGTCCCCGCTCTCGTTGCATGCCGTTCTTCACGTCCTCTCTTCGCTGCTGGGAGTCCTCCCGGTGCCCCTTGCTGTCCTTCAGAGCACTTAGGTTCAGATAAGGCCAATTAACTCCTTTGAATTCCATTTATAAACGACTTCCTTTTGAAAAGAATCGCTAGCTATTTTAAATGTCTTATCTGTGTTTTCTGCATACAGAGGTGGTTGTTTGTGTTTAGCTTTTTGTTTATTTTTACTAAGCTTGACATTTCCTGACAAGATGTCAGTTAAGTATATCCTAGTCAGGAGATTTCAGTTTCATTTTTGCATGGGAGGTGGTAACTTGCAGGATGCTAGATAAATGGATTGTCAGATTCACTCATGATTGGCTACCGATTTATTATCTTTTTTGAAAATACTCTTTTGTTTTTTGTTAAAGGATGCAAGCAAATGATTTGTTGCAAAACCCTGAGGCAGTGCCAAAATAAAAGGTTCCTTATTGTAACATTCAGTGTGAGGCTGGGACTTGATATCTTGCACCAATATACAAACAATTTAAACATTCTTTCCCTAGCCCTTCCCACATCATCATGCCACCATAATTTTCCATAAGATGGCAGGAATTTTGGCTTTTGAGGAGCCAAAGCAGTTAAGCTACAGCACAAGAGTGAAGGTGAGTCAGGTTACACTGTACGTAACCCGGGCGGATGCAGTCCTCATCCATTTTGATCCAGTACATCTAATCAGCTGTAGCTGTATAGTCAGCTCTTTCCTCAGGAACAATGAATAGCCTTGCTCTGTGTTGTCAGGACTGTAGATAATTTCCTGAGACAGAATTGCAGTCTCAGATTCACACGGAGCAGAAGCAGCAATCTCTAAAGAGCTCTGATAACTGGGACTTCTCATAAACGAGTTGGATGCATCCTGCATGTGGGACCCGCGGGTAGATTCCAGGCACGAGAACAGCCTGTGCTTGTCCTCCTTAAAAAACAAAACCAAACCCACCCGCCTGTTTTCTGTCTTGTAGCAATTTGAAGACACATTATGGAAAAGACGCTGTATTTTAGCTTTACCCCCTTTCTATCAGCTATCATTAGCACTGGGGAAGCGTGTTTACTGAAAGGGGGACGGAGAACAGTTGGAGAAGAGCATCACAGCTAGATTGCACGCTGCGGGACATTTCAAGCTCACTGCAGACCTCTTATCTCAAGTGCCCAGTGCTGAAGCTTTAGGCGGAGTGTTTGTGCCCGAAGAGGAAGTAGCTGGCCTCACACCGCCCGTGCTGGGGGAGCCGTTATCCGCAAAGCAGGGAGACGTGTTCAGCGCGTTGTCTCTGCGTACCGTTTCTGAAATGGGCACGGAGGGAAGAGCTACTACATAGTTAAATATTCGCAGGAGTTAGCAGACAAAACATGCTTGCTTAATTTGTAATGGAGTTGTGAAATACCTTTTAAAAATAGTTCGTGTAGTCCATTGTGCTTTCTCACAACCATCTCACGAGAATTCACAGCCTCTTTGAGATCGGGGAAGCAAAGCCCTGCCTCTGAAAGCTTGTAGCTCGAATGTTTGTGACCCGCTGATGTGTTTTTTTCAGTCTAACTCCTTCACAGCACTTCAAAAAAGTGAACACCCTTCTCCTAGCTCAGTACATGGGAATTGTATTTATGCTGAGGGGACTTGGCTTGTCAGCCAGATGTGACTGCTTTTTTCCCATGGAAGTCAGAGCAAGATGGGGCAAAAGGGAGAACAATGCAAAGAGGAAGAAAATGGAATGAGATCAAGTCTTCGTGCGGTTGTCAGAGGCTTTACTGAACGAGTCTTTCTCCTGCTTACATCCCAGCGTTCTCATGGTGTACGTGCCTCTTATGTTAATGTAGTAGACATGTAGTGTAGACAAAGGAGAAAATCAGACTGGGAGGTGAGCAAGAGTAGAAAAAGGATGGAGTTGTGTGAGTTCAACCTGGAGCGAGACAATTTATCGCCCAGTGTAGCTCCTGATCCCACCTGGATTAGTCCTCACAGCATGGGTTTAGTTTTCCAATGCTCCAAACCACCAGGGTTTCTGTCATTCCCTTTGTAATACCTGAGGTGAAAAGCTGCGTGCCAAAGCCGCGCTGCTGAATTGGGGTAGCAGGGATTTATGTTTTGAAGATGACGTGATGCAAAACCAGACCTACGTTAACTTTCCACTGCTAGAGCTGAGTGCCCCTCCATGCCAGCGGGATCTGGGCCTTTCTCTTGCCTGAGAAGAAACTTTTGTATTGAGCTCAGATTTGTAGGTGGAGATGTTTCACCTGCTCTCCAGATTTGTTGGCACTGGAAACAGCTCTTCCGTCCAGCTTCCTTCTGGTAATTCTGACTCAGGCTTCCAGTAATGGAGGGTGTTTTTTTTCTTTCTTTTTTTTTTCTTTTTAATTTTTAAAAAAGGGAAATAATCAGAGTGTTTATGTTTAAGAACTTCCCATTTTTCACTTCTGCCTGTGGAGCATAGGTCTCTTTGTAAGTCTGGCGCTCTTGACAGGCAATAAACTTGAAGCAGTGCTGCTTTTGGAGTTGCTGATTACTTTGGATGCCATGAGCTGCTGGCTTGACCTTGCTCGCTGTCGGGAAATTCCAGTGTGATTTTGTTTGTGTGGGGGCAGACAAAGGCTCTCCTCAATTGTGCCTTCCCAGCTCGGAGCGTCTCGGGCTCTCCGAGCGGGCTGCGGTGCGGCGGGCTGGGCGGGCTCGGGCAATCATTAACTGACACCGCAGCTGGCGCCGGCGGGGACCCGGCCACCCGCCTGGAGCACGATGGCCGTGGCGGCAGCCTGGCACTGGCCCGGTGAGCCCCGGCGCGCGTTGGGCCCTGGACTTCGCGCTGGTACCTGCGCTGCGGGGGTCCCAGTCTCCAGCAGTGTGAGGCGAACCCGAGGTGCAAGCATTGGTGGTCCCGGGCAGACAGCAGCAGTCGTTAACCTCGCACAGGCGTTCGTCACCGCTGAGCCATGGGCTGCATTCTGGTGCAGTTACTTAAGTGCTTTGAATGGCATTTTTAATGTTAAAAACAAAATTGCAAAATCGTTAAGTAAATGCTTGCCTTGAGGGCAGTTTGTAAGAAGGAAAATGTCGGAGTTCTGATGTAATGTTCGGTCCTTTCCCAGGGATGGCTTTTGGTTGCAGCTCTGTTCAGTCCTTCCCATTCCCCTGCTCGGATCTCCTTGGCTGTGCTCGAGTCTCTATGTCTGTTCCCCAAAGTGGTGCTTTTTTTCTTCCACTAGTCCAACCCTGAGCTCTCACTTGGATTCACCAGTTCAGAATAAAACGTGTGAGCTGACAGTGAGAATCTACACAGCTCCTTTTATCGAGGACCTGTCTTGTCAGGAAGAGCAGAGCACTTTGTACAGGGCTGTCTTTGGAGCAGATGGGAACACGGTGACTGACGTAACTGCTCCAGTGCAGAGCAAATCCAGTATTCCCATAATAAACTTTGATCGGGTCTTGACAGGGTTTGTGAGAGTCCTTTGAAAGTGGTAGTGTTTGTACAGTTAACCTGTTAGTGCTGGTGGAAATTGTATGAAAGGTGGGCTTATGCCTGAGATCTCAAGTTCAAAGGCAAGACGTGGTGGTTTGGGATGACCTGTCTTAGTGCCATGCAGCTGTTACAGCTTTGGCAGAAGGACTCCTGTCCCACAGTCATGTTCATGCTGTGGGAGGACATGCGTCTCTGCAGGCTTTCATCACGCACAGGGACACACAGAAAACATTCGCACTTCTTGCAGGAATGCTTTTACCTTCGTCGGTTATTCCCTGTGTTTGTGTTGATGAAGGCATGTAGGGCATTTGCAGGATTTATTAGTTTCCAGAATTACTCCCCAGAGCTTGTCATTCACAAACAGAAAGTATTAAAGCCCATTGACGTCATCAGAGTGTAAGGTCTGAGTACAGAGCACAAGTGTCTTTACTGTTGTTGTGTTTTCATACTTTAATTTGCTGGAGTTGAGGTTGGAGGGCTGAGGGTTACGGCTGCTTTCTGACCTGTGTCCTTTCTGTTCCAGCTGTTCTCACCCAGCAGATCGTTCAGTGGCTTGAACAGTTCAAATGACCACGTTCCTGCTGTCCCCAACACCCCACTCCTCATAAGCTACCAGGTGAGAACCACGATCTGCTTCAGCAGAATTGGACATAAGGCTCTTAACTCGGTAATGTCACAACGTGGAGAAGAGCAATTCTAATCATTTTCCCTACAGGGGGAGCGAGACAAGAAAATCAGCCAGATACATTGCAAGTCACTGCCCTTTCCCCAAAGTGTCTTATATTTCCTTGGTGGAACCTCGCTATGTTAAGGAATGATCTGTGCTTTCTTTACAGCTAAATCAGCACAGTCTATAGAGGCTGTTCTTCCTGGAATTGCGTGACTTTGCTTTATGCTGCCAAGTACCATGCTGAGTTGAAAGCTGGTCTAGGTCCCTTATTCGGGGTCAGATTAGAGCACAATTGGGCAGAATTAATGCTAGCCCACAACCTGTCTGAAAAGCGATGTAAACATCTTTCCCTAATTCGGTGTGGACGAGGCCTTGAAAGTAGCTCTTAAAACACTTGCTGGGCCTCTGGGGTGGGCTCCCGCGGATGGTTTTCCTTGTGTTGCTGTAGTCTATAGATGAGATTAATTGTATTTGAAGGGTTTGTGAAGTTGTGTGGGGATGGATTAAACGGTAGTTTCTGGCACCGTGGCCATAGTTCAATGAAAACGTTAACATTTGGTCAATGCTGTGTTTCTTTTCAGTCTCAGGCTCCTGCAGAGGAAGATGATGAAGGTGATGAGGAAGAAACAGAAGAGCTGGGACAAACGGAGACCTATGCAGAATATATACCTTCGAAGTGTGAGTGTCTTGCTATTGCATGGGTATGGGAAGTGCTGCTAACTCCACTGTGGACCAACCTAATTAACTGATCCCTTATCTTCGTGCGGGCAGAATGTGGTGTTTGCCGACGCACATCCCAAGCCTGTGACTTTGTGGGAAAGCTTCACCGATGTACTGATCCTTTGTTGGTGCTACACTAATTTAACAGGATACTTTCTGTTGTCTGCTTTTTTGGAGAGTGGAGAGTAGGGGCTTGTCTCTTTTGTTCCTGAGGCTGCAGGCTAAATGAGGCTCTTTTGCAGTCTGAGACTACAGACTAAATGAAGTCTGCAGTCCTTTCTGAGGTGCTCCATGGGAATGAAGAACTTATCTGGTTTGTGTGTTGTCATTTAGCCAAGATTGGGAAGCACCACCCTGACCTCGTGGTTGAAACGAGCACTCTGTCCAGCGTCCCCCCACCCGACATCACCTACAGTCTTTCCCTGCCACGCGCCGTTGCCGACAAAGGGTCACTCTCTGCACTACAGCTGGAAGCAATCATTTATGCCTGCCAGGTATGTGGCTCCACCTTCCCCAGCTTGCATGTCTTACACTAGAAATAAATTGCTTTTTGTACGGACAGATGTTCAGGTGTGTTTTAAATAACCTGTAACATGGGTGATGAACCTTTGGAAGCATAGGCATATGGCATTTTAAATGCTTTTTTTGAAAGGATTATTTGAAACGAGGGACTTCTGTGGGGTCTGCTTCCCACAGATGCAAGAACTCTTGACTTTTGCTGCAGGAGGGAGTGCTTAACATTTCTGGAGCCTGGGGGCCTTTTCCATGAGCTGCCACTTGTGAGCTTGACCATGACACCTGGCCATTCCTGGTGTTGTTTATCTGAGCAGGAAATGAATATCTATGAGATATGTGAAAGGGTTAAGTTGTGCTCTAAGCTCACATGAAAGCTGTTGGCAAAAGGCAAATCTAGTTTAATTTCCAATTCTGCTCTTGATTTTGCAGCAACATGAAGTTTTATTACCCAATGGGCAGCGAGCTGGGTTCCTCATTGGGGACGGTGCAGGAGTTGGAAAGGGCAGGACAGTTGCGGGCATAATCTTTGAAAATTATCTTAAAGGGAGGAAAAAAGCTCTGTGGTAAGTTGCCTTTTTTTTTTCCCCCTCTTTTCCCGTAAGACCTTGGAGTTAGTTTGAAACTGGGAGTAAGGAATTCCTTAGTGCTGATGTTGGCTTTATAGTTGACTCATGCTGTGGCCTTGGGTAAGTCGTTTCCACCTCTTTGTGCCTGTTTGCTGTCCGTGAAATGGGAATATTTCCCCTGCAGCGGTGATGGAGAATGAATCACTGTGAAACGGCAAATTGTGTACTCCTTGGAGTGCAGTGTCAAGCCTCTTCTTGCTCTCCTTGAAGTCGGTGGAGGGGATATTCATGGACTTCCCAGGTGCAGACTCAAGCCCCTAGAGTATGGGGCCTTACTGCAGAATAGACCACAACTTGTCATAAGTGCCAGACCGGAGTCTGCTGTAGGATCTTGCGTTGAGGTGTGTGGGCAGTTGGAAATGTAACAGTTTTATACACCTACAATTGCTTTAGTCAGAGCTATTAATCACTGTGCATGCCCTGACTATCTCCTTAGGAGATAACCAGGCCCACGTCTTGCTTTGCAGGTTCAGTGTCTCCAATGATCTCAAGTATGATGCTGAGAGAGACCTGAAGGACATTGAAGCCTCCCACATTCCTGTGCATGCTTTGAATAAGGTAGGGGAGAAAAGTTGTAATGTTGTTCTGGAGAATCAGCCTACAGTAACAGTTAGATGGATCTGCGTTACGTGTAAAGCAGCAGTCAATTCTGCCTCTGCGTGGCTGGTGGCACAGGCAGTAGCAGACAGCAAGCTGCTTGCTGTTCCCTTTTCTCAGCGTGCTCTTCCCACTCCGGACTCTTGCTATTTTTATACACTCTCCAGAGCTGCACTGCGAGTACAGAGCTGTTTCCCAAAGGGAGCAAGATGCGTCTCCATGCAAGTGTACAGCACAGCAGGGCTCGAACCCTTTTTACCATTCCTGAAGGGTCCTGCGGAAGGAGCAGCCCCTGTTAGGTGTGGCCGTGCTGTGCTCTCATGGGCTAACATTTCCCAGCATTGGTTTCAGGGAACCTCTTTTCAGAACGTGCGAGTAAAGGGAGCCCATACGAACACACAGATTGGTGCCTGGCAGCAGACCCCAGATGCACAGTGCCATGCCTAAGCACATGGGCATTTCCCCTGAGCTGGGTGAATCAGAATTTTCAGACTTCCTTCCAGTTACCAGTGATGAGGATGAAGTATTTTTCAAAAGAAACGACCAGCAGCTGTGTAGTGGATATGCACAGGGTTCTCCATAACCTGTGCTTTAGCCTCTTGTCCAGTGCATCAGGCTTGTCCAGGCCTGTGTTTGCCACATGGCTGGCCAGTTCACTGAAACACTCTCCTCTGGTTTTTAATGGTGTTGAACAGCCAGCTCTTGCAAAGTCAATGGAAACCACATGTATTCGACACCTCTGAATGCAGGCCATTAAGAGACTGAAAGAGATGCTTGTTTTCAGACCAAAGGCTTTAAATAGATCTTTTTTAGATCAGGACCATGTTTTGTTTTGTTTTCCTTCCTACGTTTTATTTTGTTACAGGTGAGACCCAGCACAGTAAGGCAGCAGTCTCACCTGCCCAAAGAGAAAAAGAGAAAATTATTTTCTAAAAGCAATTAAAATAGATGGGAAGGATTAAAAATAATTAAACATTCCAAACTATTGCTTAAAAAAGGAAGCAACTTCAGTTGGCCAGAAAATTGAAGTCCTAGTGTGGTCTCCACATTTCACTACATGCATCCAGATGTGCTGACACATAGGCAGGGGAACTTAGCCAGGCATTTAAAGTCCCTGTCATCACCAGATCTCAGTGCCAAGTAGAAGTGCTAAAGATGTCAGCTACCAACGGTCTTTTCTCTGTTCTGCTGTTATACTGGGCTTTGTTCCTGAAGGCAGGAGTATGTGCCCACCACAGCAGAATCGGTGGTACTGGCTGTGGGCAAAGGATGGGTGTGGTGTACTGTGGACAAGCATCACAAGCACCTGCACTCTTGTTCTTCCTCTTTCTGCAGATTAAATATGGTGACACAGCTACCTCAGAAGGAGTCCTCTTTGCCACTTATTCTGCTCTGATTGGTGAAAGCCAGGCGGGCGGACAGCACAGGACACGCTTAAAACAAATTTTGGACTGGTGCAGGGAAAATTTTGATGGAGTTGTATCCTTTAAAAAAAAAAAAAAAGTAGAGAGAGAAAAGAACTGCATGCTTGTGATTGTACTTCGCCAAGGAACAAAGAGTGTGGGGCCAGCTGAGGTCACCAGGAGCAGCTGTGGAGGGCAGCCTGGTCCTGGGGTCAATATTTAAGTGCTGTAAGCACACGCATCCCCCCACGCTCCTCTGTCCTCCCTAGGCTGCAGTGTTAATTGGAGGAGGAGGAGAACACAGCTGGGACTAACCTTTTCAGCATTCTTCTCCCTCCACATTGACAGAGTTGCTTCAGGACGGCAAGATATACCTTGAAAGTGAAGGGACAGAGGGAGGGAGAAATGACTTTAGCTCTGAAGAGCAGAAGCCTAGGCAAACCAACAGATTTCATGCAATGTGGGGAACGAGTCTGTCCTGTTAATGCTGGGACTGGTCATTCAGTTGGTTGGAGAAGGCTGGGTTGTATTTTCTGTCTGCTGCCATCCTTATGATGAAAATATATCCTTTCTCCTTAACTGACATTCCCTTTCAGATTGTGTTTGATGAATGCCACAAAGCCAAAAATGCCAGCTCTACTAAAATGGGCAAAGCAGTGTTGGACCTTCAGAACAAACTGCCTCGAGCAAGGGTTGTTTATGCCAGTGCCACAGGTAAGCTTCCCTCTCAGCATGGCATGGGCACCGTGTGTGAACAGATGCCAATCACCTCTGCGATCTGAAGGATGCCCTTGGGATGTGAGCACATGCACTGAGAGTGCATGTTTGTGCAAGGAGGTGAATGGTACTACAGTGCTAGAGGGGAGGTAGGATGCTGACTTCTGTCCCAAGCCCTGTCACTGCCATTACTTGTGACTTTTTGGCAAGTCAGACTAATTTCTCTCCAGTTTAACTTGGTCCTAGCCAGCTTTTCAGCTGTATGGTGTTGCTTGCCCACTTAGTGTACCAAGGGTAGTATTTGGAAAGGTCCCTGTGTCTACTAATGACATGATGGCAGATAACCATCCTTTTAAGAGTTGACCTTGCTAGAGTTATAACTATTATAACTATTTACAACTGCTGTGGTTTTGCTAACAGTGAATTCTGTTCAAACAGGTGCCTCTGAGCCAAAAAACATGATTTATATGAGCCGCCTGGGAATTTGGGGGGAGGGCACCCCATTCAGAGCATTTGATGAGTTCCTGCATGCAATTGAAAAGAGGTAAGTCGTGTCCAGCATCTCTTTCCATCTGGCTTATGTTTTGTGGCAGCCTTTGTTTGGCCCAGGGAGAGAAGTGCTGGCCAGAGAACCAATCGATATCTCCTTGGAGGATTCCTGTTTGCTCATGAAAAAAGAAAAGTCCAAACCATCCTGGCAGTCTCATGGCTGAACACTCTGTACCTCTACAGCGGCAGCCTTTAAAGAGCAGGAGAGACAGCCAGGACGTTTTCAGAGGAAGGGCAGAGACCATTTGTCACGCTGCCCCTCCACTCGAGGAGCAGTGTGGGTCAGGGGGTTTCGTAGCTGGGCACCGTCCTCTCAGTTTCTGAAGTCAAATTGAAGGACAGCTGGAGGAGTTATTTGCCCCTTTAGGAAATGGGCGCAATGCCTGTCACATGCATGTCTGAGGACAGCTTGAGCCAGGAGAAGTGATTATTCTGCAGAGGCATGCACCTGGTGTTGCCCTGTGCAAAGGAAGGGGTCTCACAGCTGTCTCCCTCTCCCAGGGGAGTTGGTGCAATGGAGATCGTGGCAATGGACATGAAGGTCAGTGGAATGTACATTGCCAGGCAGCTCAGTTTCACTGGAGTGACCTTCAGAATTGAGGAGATCCCGCTGGATCAGCAGTACAAGATTGTCTACGACAAAGCAGCAAAGTTGGTGAGCTGGTCCCACTGCAGTGGGGGAGACTGGTGTTTAATTGTGCTTTGGGCATTGCCACTTGTTATGTGGAGGGGGGTTTGAAGTCCCTGAACATGGCCACGACCATAAACTTAGTTTTTTTTTAATAAGAAAGAAAAGGGGTTCATATGCTCAGTTTACATTAAAAAAAAAGTCTTGTACTTTTTTTGCTTCTATTTAAAAGTTCTATATTCGCAAACCAGCGCTTGCAACATCATGCTAATGCAGAAAGGAGAGAATGACCAGACTGTTCATTCAGCCTAACACAGCGGCATCAATACTGATGTTAAATCAGATTATCAAACCTCAGACTGTTCTAATAACTGCATGCATTAACTCAGCTTTTCTCGGTACTGTCTGCAGTGGGCAGAGGCCTTGATGGTGTTCCAGCAGGCAGCCGACTGGATCGGCTTGGAGTCTCGGAAATCCTTGTGGGGTCAGTTCTGGTCAGCTCACCAGCGCTTCTTCAAGTATCTCTGCATTGCTGCTAAAGTCCGGCGACTCGTTGAGCTTGCCAAGGAAGAGCTGGCAAAGGATAAGGTGTGGTATTAGAGGCTAGCTGCAGTGGCAGCAGCCATCAGTCTTATATTACAAGTGAATTTTTGTAGTCTGCAACCAAAGAGAGTTAATTATTGTTCAGATTTACTTTAAAGCAATTTCAGATCTCTTTAAGGCTGACTTTCTCTCCAGATTAACCAGAATGAAGTGCAGTGTCTGGGTTTCTGAGAACATTTGAAGTAAATTATACTGGGGACTTAATATGACCTCTTCTTCTGAGGCATTACCCACTGTTTATTTGTGGTAGACATGGGCAAGCTGATTTGAAACAGTATTTTGGGTCATGTTCAAGCTAGAAGAGGTTCCAGGTCTTTCACCTTTAGCACAGCCCTATCCTTACATCCATCAGGATGTGATTTAGAAATTCTGTGATTTAGCAAAACCAGTTAGCTTCTGAAAGCAGAGCCATCCACTCGGTGTGAGTAGAGGTGCAGTTCTGGATGCAGAGAGATCTGAAAGATGGTTCTAGATCAGCAGTCCTGCTATAGGCCCAACATCCTTTGGGCAGGGTCCAAGGGAGATGTACCTGGAACTGTGAAATGCAGTCTCTTGAGCCTGTAGGTGTTTGCCCTGATGCCAGCTATGCCATCCCATGTGTTTCCCTGCAGTGTATCGTCATCGGCCTGCAGTCCACTGGGGAGGCTCGCACCAGAGAGGTCCTGGACGAGAATGACGGGCATCTAAATTGTTTTGTTTCTGCTGCAGAGTGAGTTAAAAATCCTTGTTTTTTCCCTCTGGATGGGATGCATGGGAGGTTGGAGGCATGCTAGGGAAAGCGCTGCCCCGGGGCCACTTAGAACTTGCAGTTCCACAAATGCGGTTTCATAAAAGCCTCGCCCTATACAAGCTGTAAATAGAGAGGATGATTTGTTGTGTCCTTGAGGCACTATTTCTTCAGTGTCACTTTGAGCTAGGTCCTGGATTTTTGAAATCTCCTGTGGTCCAAACTTGTATGAACTGCCTGATCTGACTGTCTGCATGCAGAAAGGAACCAGCAGGTGTAGGAGAGCCAGAAATGTGAGTTTGGGTGCAGTTTGAGTGGGTCTGACTCTGGAAAACAGGGCTGTTGATGCTGAAGAAACGAGCAAGGGAATCTCCTGTCATGACAGAGGCTGGGATGATAATGGGAAGCCGTGTTGCTGGAACAGTGAGAGGAAGGAGTGGCCCAAGGAGTTCAGGTTCTCCATAGCTGGCTTCCAGGATGAGTACAAGGCAGGACACAGTTCTGTTGCTGGGGTTCTGCAGTTCCTTCCTAGCTGAAGGGAGAAGGGAGCTGAAGGTTGTGCCTGAAGTGAAGCCAGCAGCAGGATGCATGCTACACTTCTGGCAGAGATTGAGGTGTACGCTCCTCCTTGTTTCAGCACCTTTCAAAATGCCAGCCTGTCCCATGAACGTGGCTGCTCCTGTACAAGGGGTGATGAAAAACTGGGGCATTGGATTGAGCTATGTTTCCTCTGCAGGCAGCAGGGATGTTACTGTTGTTGTTTCAAATGAGTTTTAATGCTGGTGAAAGCAATGAGAGATACCAGAGACAATGTGTGTCCGGTTTAGGCTGAGCTCCCTCCCTTATTGATGGGAGATTTTGTGTTGGCCTGTGTCAGTCACTGCTGTCTCCAGTCCATTCCTGAAAAACAAATACAGGTTGGTGACAGCATGCACGACAAATCTGACAACTGCTTGGATTGATTTGGTCTCCTGAACTGGTTTCTGCATTGCAGAATTCAGAGGAACCCAGTCTAGAGGACCATGTGGTCCCTTTGAGCCTCTCTCCTCTTTCGAAAGAGGAAAGGTCTGTTACTGATCACACGCACTGCTCAACTCTGTCCCCAGTTTCAGAGGCAAGAGCTGTTTGCTCAGCAGCATTGGCCAGATAACTGAGTGTCTTCTGGCATCTGCTGAGCCTCCAATTGCAGTGTCCTGGTTTTACAGCACTTCAGGGGATTTCTTGAGGGGAGTGTGCTGGGAAGAAGCAGTTGTTTAAAAGATGCCGAGAAACAGGGTTAAAAACAAGCTGATTGTTCAATGAGTGCATACCAGCCCAACCCTTTGTTTGCAGGGAAGATGGGGAGTGTCAGGAAAATGAGCGAGATTTCATGGCAGGGAGGCTCCAGACCTGAGAGTGGGTTTTCGCATTTTGTGCCCAGGGTCACGGCAGCACACGGGACAAAAGGGCCCTTTCTGGTGCCATGTCATTGCAGCCACTCAGCAGCCAGCCCAGAGCTCTGCCCCGTCAGGGAGTGGTGCTGTCTCCGTCTCCTTCAGCCCCTCGCACCAAGGGTCTTAGAGCCCCCTCCCTGGTTCCCAAGACTCCCTCTTTCTCACACGGGCGAGTTGTCATGTCCATACCTCTCAGCTGTTGCTTTCAACATTTTTTTTTTTTAACCAGAGCTCATTCAGCACTGCCTTCTCATTGCGCCGGGGGTTCATCCCCATCCAACATGATCAGCATTTAAGCATTTGCTCTTTTGTTTGCAGAACAGCCCACAGAAACATTTGTTTAATTTCTACTTCTTCTGATTTTTCCATTCACCTGAAACTACTACGTATCCCATGTTTTGTCACTTTTCTCTATTTCATGGGCAAGAGAGCCCATGTCCACTTAATCAAAGGACTTGGTGGAGCACATTTCTTGGACGGCCTGACGGTGATCTCTGCTGTCAGAACATGGAGAGGGACTGGGACTGACTGGATTTTTCAGCAGTGATGTAACAGCTTCCCAGTATAGTGTTTCCCGTTTAAAACTCCTTCTTAGTTGCTATATAAAGGTCTTGCAACTTCGGCATGCCACGTGGTAGCACAGAGCCCAGGGTCTGCGCTGCTTTTGTTGCAGCATCTCCCTGGAGAGGCCGTGCTCCCTCCGCCAGCAGGGAGGCTACGGCAGAGAGCAGTTTTCCCAGCACTGCAGTGCGTAGCCTTCCCTTGGCACGCTTGTTTCGTGGCTGAGGATCTGCTGGTGCAGACTGCGTTCCCGTGGCTGACTTGGGTGTCTCCAGCAGAACCCTTTGGTGCAATGCACTCGGTCTGAGTTGCTGCTGTTCTGGAGAGCCAAGGCGTACCAGTGGCTGACTGACCACGTGCTCGCAGTTGTGGTGCTGGATGTGCCCCCACTCATGAAATGTGCTGCTTTCTCAAATACACATTGCTACATGATAACCAGCAGATGTTCCTGGTAGCTAGAATAAATTTTGCATCTTACTTTCAGAGGCGTCTTTCTATCACTAATTCAGAAGCACTTTCCTTCAACCAAAAGAAAGAGAGAAAAAGGAACTGGCATTAAAAGAAAACGTAAGAGCACACTCCACTGCCCAGCATCTGACCTCCTGCCTTGCTTCTTCACCCCAGCCACTCAGCTTTTTCTTTTCCTTTTTCCCTTTTCCCTACTTCATGCATTTGCTACTCTGCCCTGGTTTCAGTTTGCGCTCCTGCACATTCCCGTCACTGTCGCTCTTCTGGAGGGCAGCAGCTCTGTAGGTCACCCACCCTCTCCTCCCCCTAACCCACTTCCCTGTCACCAGCGTAGATCCGAGCCTCCACCACTTGCCCAGTAGCTGCACCCCTTTCCCGTAGCTGCTTCCTTACCTCGACTGGTGGGCAGATTGCACAAGAGTCCTGGCTGCACATTTGAAGCCCTCTTGCAGCAAGGGGGGGTTCTCCACTACTCCTTACATGTAAGCGTGGCAGGTGTCCTGGGAAAAAATCACTTCCCTGCCAAAGCATTGGCTGTGGCTGCAGGTAAGAGCAGTTTTGGGATTTCTCTTCCAGTGGGAAGGGTGGACAGCAGCACAGGCAGATTGTGGAGGTTGTCCTGGCTGGTTGCTGTTGCAGAGCAGCCTGTGTAAGCTGGTTTTTGTGAACCCTCTCACATGGCAGGGGCATGTCTTGCTGTGCTTGGAAGTAAACAATGTCCCATCTGCAAACACCAAAACACCGGCACCTTCCCGTTGCCTGCTCATTCCTCTGGAGGCAGCCAGACCTGCAGGCTCCTTCCCTGAGGAGTTAGCACTGCTTAGAGCTGGCTGTGTGTTCATCCTGACGTGTGCAACTAGCTTCAGCCCTGATACGAATTGCCTTCTTCTTCCTTTCTCTCTCTTCCTTTCTCTTTCTCTCTCCTTCCCCCTCTCTCCCTCCCTTCCTAACCGTCCTCCCCTGCCCAAGAGGTTTTGTCTCTCCAAGATCAGCCTTTCATTGGGGGCAGTCTCAACTCTTTTGTGATCTCTCCTCCTCCTCCTCCTTCTGAGCTGGCACCTGCTGTTCTGCATTGATGCACAAGGCTGGGGACTCTCCCTTGACACCACTCGCTCTCCCTTGCAGGCAAGCAGAGGGGCCGCTGCGCCAAGGCTCTGAAGGGCGTGTGTGACCCCATGGGGGTGATCAAGATCAGTGATGACAGCAGCACTGACTCTGACATGGGGCTCGACAGTGACTTCAACTCCTCCCCAGAGTCCGTGTTTGAGACAGACGATGTCATCTTTGTTGAGCACACCTACAACGGCTTTGCAGCTGAGGACAGAAGTAAGCAGAGCAGCAGCACGGGGTTGGCTCCCTTCTTGCTGGTGGGAGCTGGGAACCGGAGTCGCTTCCTTCTTTAGTGCCTGGCACCCAGTGCACAGGAGTGCAGCTGGAGGCAGCCACCCACCCCGGTACCCTGCGAGCAGGACAGCCGCGGATCAGACGTAACCTTTGTGGGGTCTGGCTGAAGGGGTGGCAGCATCCGTGAGCTGATGTGGGAAGACCTCCTTGGTGTCTTCTTGGAATGGCTAAGCTCCTCCCGTGCTTGGGACAGCCTTACTATCTTGGCTAGATTTTATCCCGTGACAGTCAAACTTGGGCTTGTGAGGTCGATTCACGTTAACCTGCTGTCACCAGTGAGCAGGAAGAATTTGCCCTGCAGGCTCCTTCCCCCACCAAAACGGGGAGAAGCAGAGAGGGAATTTACTACATGCTCTGCAGCATTTATTGCAAGGCAAGGTGTCTTTAGCTGCACAGCAGATACTATCTCCAAAAGCTCTTTGGGACTTTTTTTCTCTCTGATTTGCATTTACCAGGTGGCTCTAAACTTTTGCCTTTTACTTTGCAGGTAACTTTCACATGCTGCCTTCCCAGAAAGAGATGCATGGCCTGAGAGAACTAGAACATGTGGAGAAGATGAAGCAGGACCTCCTAGCAAAAGTAAAAGCACTGGGCAAAGAGCTACCTCTCAATACCTTGGATGAACTGATCAATCACTTCGGGGGCCCGGAGCATGTGGCTGAGGTAATCCTTCACAATCAAGAGTATGTTTCAGCGGCACTGGGTGACGGGAAAAGGGACCAGCGAAGGGAGTTCCTGCTGGAAGTAGGCTTCCTCTCCTTCCTTGCTATCTGAAAAAGCTGTTGAGAATTGACCTTCTAAACACTCTGCACAGGCGCCCTGTTCAGGTCTGTCCTCTCTGCTAACAGCCTCTCTCTCTTCCATGCGGCATGTGCAGATGACCGGGCGGAAGGGCCGAGTAGTTTGCAGACCTGACGGCTCTGTCATGTTTGAGTCTCGTGCAGAGCAAGGCCTCTCTATCGACCATGTCAACCTGAAGGAGAAGGAGCGTTTTATGAACGGGGAAAAGGTGAGTCAGGTTTGAGCCAGGGAAACCTCCAAACATCTCTGTGCGAGTGAGCGCACAGAGAGGGGAAGGAAAGGGAGGGTGTCTGTGCATGCATTTGCCCTGCCAGCCTTAGGTCAATAAGGCTCTGCATCTTTCTGTCTGACTGTGCCTGACCTGCTGGAAGGTGACAAGGAGGCCTAGGTCTCTTCATGGGCTGCTGCTGTCCTTTGGGCTGTTTCCTGTAACAATTTTGCAAATGTACAGGAGCCTCACTTCCCTTTCTCATGTGTTGTCTCTCTCCCTTAGCTTGTAGCAATAATCTCCGAGGCCTCCAGCTCAGGTATCTCTCTCCAAGCAGACAGACGGGTGAAAAACCAGAAGCGCCGGGTCCACATGACGCTGGAGTTGCCCTGGAGCGCAGACCGGGCCATACAGCAGTTTGGTGAGGGCTGAGGGTTCTTGGTCACTGCCCCCTTCCCCTGAGCACGGAGCGGACTGTGAAGCCTAGGGCGGCCCTGGAGAGGAAGGGCACATGTAGTCTGCTGAGCCAGGCTTGTGCTGCAGCCGGGGCAGCTTTCTGAGATACGGCACTTTTCAAAGCATGGTGCTCCCATGTTTTGCCAGGATGGAAATCCAGACACAAAGCAGTCATGTCCGACTTACCTTGTGGGGAAGGTTCACGTTGATTTCAGGAGTGGCTTGCAGTGTGGAGACCGGAAAGCCCTCCTATACATGGGAGCAACAGGCATCCCTATGAAACATGCCTGGGGATTTCTGTTCCATCCTGTAGAGGTTCTGTAGGATAAGAAGGGCCAGTTCTCAGTACATGAGCACAAAAGAAATAGTGCCCATCCTAGCTCAAACTGGGGAGTCACTCCTCAGCCCCAGAGAGTAAGGACTATAAGCTCAACTCTGACAAGGTCTCAGCAGCACCAAGGTGATGAATGCAACTGTACCTCTGTCCTTTTCCCCCAAAGAAAGATCTCATTTGAAAACTTGCATGACATGGAAGGTTGTTTTGGCTCTCACCTACTGTTCAGCTTCTCTTCCCATACCAGACAGGTGGTACCAACCTTTCCTTTCACTTCTGTTCTCACGTTCCTGTAGGTCGAACACACCGATCGAACCAGGTTTCTGCTCCAGAGTATGTCTTCCTTATCTCTGAGCTGGCTGGGGAGAGGAGGTTTGCATCCATCGTGGCAAAACGTCTGGAGAGCCTAGTAAGTGCGCTGCAGCAAAGAAATTAATGTGTCCGTTCCAGTTCTTTCTGAATGGCTTCCATTTCAGTATTCCTAGTGGCATGGCCAGTGTAACTAGTACGAGGGATTGCATCACCCCCTGACTGAAGGCATTGCTGTTGTGGAATGCAGAATACCTTTAACATCCTGGGATTTGGGAAAGGAAGCAAAGAATATGTAACCAAGGGAACAGGAGGCTTTTCGGGGAAACAGAACCCAATTCCAGATGCTGGAATTCCCCCACACTATTACAGGAGCGTACACCCATCCATTTCCAGAAAGCCAATGGAATAATTAATTAGTTTCTGTTTCATTTTAATTCCCTTCTGATAAATCCCCAAATACTTTGATAAAGTCTCAGTATTCTAGACAATCACTGCCTGCCCACAGCACATTCATATCCCGACCTCTTCTGAGACTGACGGGCTTTGGCCATCCTTCTCAGGTGTTTTGCATCAGCTAAAAGTAAGAACTTTTTGCTTGGTCTGTCTTCCTAGGGTGCCTTAACTCATGGAGACCGAAGGGCCACTGAATCCCGAGACCTCAGCAAGTACAACTTTGAGAATAAGGTAACTCGCAGCTGTTCTCAGGGTGGCTCAGCCAAAGAGGGGTTGAAGCAGTTAGCAAGTGCCTTCAGTAGCAGCCAGGAACAGGAAGATCACTGCTGGCATCTACAGGCAGGATCTGGCCTAGCAGCATCAGCACCCAGCTCCCCACATGCAGCCCGGTGTACAGCGTCCAGAACTGAGTTAATGATCAGCGTGCGCCTCTGAGTGCCGTGCTGGCAGGAGGCTTGCGCTGCCCTGGGGAGCTGGAAGGGCGCTTGGGTGACCAGCCCCTTCCCCCAGGGAGCTGGTGTCAGCGCCGGGTGAGGGCGTGCAGGCTCCTGCACTCTGGTCCCCTGGGGACAGGGGAGGCCCCTGACCCCTGGCGTCCCCTTGGCACAGCCCTCAGGTCAGTGGGGTTTCTCTGCAGAGCCAGCCTGCTGCTGGGCTGCCAGCGTAGGGTTCCTCCCATGCGTGACACTTCTCTCCTTTCACAGTATGGGGCTAAAGCACTAGATAGAGTTCTCTCCACTATCCTCAACCACACGGAGAACAGAGTTCCTGTGCCCAAGAGCTACGACAGAGGAGAGGCTGAATTTTTCCATGGTAAGAACGTTATCAGCTCTGGGTTTTCTGCTGCGTCTTGCTGGCTGGGTTGGTCTCAGGGTTGGGATGCTTGAAGAAGCAAGCAGCAGCTGGGAGCAGAAGCTCAGAGAGAGGGAGCAATACCACTGGCCTAGCAACTCACTGGTGAGCAGGGCGATTGGCCACCCAGATGCATGTCACCCTGCCAGGCAAAGGGGAAAACAGGTGTGGGACAGACTCGGCTGCGAAATAATGGGCACAGCTGGAGGGAAAGCAGCCCTGCAGGACTGCTGGGGGTGAGGCTGGCCCTAAAATACTTAAACTGCTTTCTGTTTTTCCAGAAATGAAGCAAGGTCTCATCTCTGTGGGGATCTGCTGCAATCAGATGAAGTATGGCACTGTCTCGGTGGAGAAGGGTATGTGTCAAACATTTCCTGCCCGATGTAAGGGGAATGAAGGAGGCAGAGGTGCTGGAGCACGGCCTCAAGGGGTTTGCTGTGCAGCCGGGGCAGAATATGGCACTGCTGCCATGAGGGCAGAGTCCTGTGGGGATTAGCCCGCACTGCAGATCACGTTTCCCTGCAGCAGCCTGGCAGCTGACAGCCTGGAGGGACAGCCCTTGGGCTGCTCTCTTGTGCTGTGCTGTCATCAGAAAGGGATGGGAATTTGCTTGTTGGGTCTCTTCGGGAGCGTGCTGGTAGGTGTCATGCCCAGCTATGCCATCTTCCCTGACCTGCCGTGCTCTTGCAGACTGCTCCATCACCAAGTTCCTGAACCGGATCCTGGGTCTGGAGGTGGACAAGCAGAACATGCTGTTCCAGTATTTCTCTGATACTTTTGACTATCTGATTGAAAAGGACAAGAAGGAGGGCAAATACGACATGGGCATCCTAGGTAAGGAGAAAGAGGGGGTGATCATACCTCTTCCTACTGCACCACTGAGATTCCCTGCTCTTCCCTGTGCTGACCACTGGCTCTTCCAGCCTGCACTGTCCCCATGGCCTTCGCAGGTGCTTCAGTGTCCCAGCCCCACATAGTGCAGCTCCTGAGATTTCTGTGCAGGAAGAGGAGGTGGCATGGGGAGATGGATCTTACATGTGTTTTGGTCTTTCCTCGACCTACAGATTTAGCCCCAGGAGTGGATGAGATCTACGAGGAGAGCAAGGAGGTCTTCCTGACACCTGGGCACCCGCAGGATGGGCAGGTCGTATTCTATAAGGTAGGCAGCCTGCACAGCTATCTCTGCACTCCAGTCTTCTCCAGCGCTTCCCAAGGTGGGGCTGTGAGCTGCTGGGTCCTTGCCCCATGGCTGTGTGTCGTGGTTGTGTCACATTTGCCTTGGTCATGAGCAGGTCACTGAGGCTGGGAATTGCATGGAGGAGGCAAGGAGAAGCCTCGGGGCTGCCATGCCCTGGAGTGCAGCCTGGCAGAGCCTGCTTCCAGGCTGCAGCAGCACTGAGTTTGTGTTGAGGGTGTGATTTGCGGGACAGACATTGATGGTGCTTGTCCTGCACTCTGAAGTTACAGAATCCCTGTTTGTCCCCATTTAGATCAGTGTCGACAGGGGCCTAAAGTGGGAGGAAGCTTATGAGAAGTCGCTCAAACTGACGGGATCTTTTGATGGGTTCTACCTCTCCTACAAGGTAGGTCCCTTGGCTCTGCCAGGGTGGCACCTCAGCTTGAAGGATGGCTCCTTGGAGAAGGTCTGCCGTGGCTGTCAGAGGCCCTTGGTCTGTGTCTGACCTCGTGCTGGGGGCTGGGAGATGCCTCCAAGAACCTCCATCATGGAGGGGGCTTGGGGAGAGGCTGTGACTGTAACCATCAGCTCTACCCCAACAGACACGAGGCTGCAAACACACCTGTCTGCTGGCAGAGCAGAGCCGTGGGAAGAACTTCATCCTCTACAAGCCAAATATTGGGAAGCAGAGCCAGCCTGAGAGCCTGGACAGTCTGCACAAGAAGTACCGACGGGTAGGTGGGAGCTGCAGCCCTGCAGCATGGGGAGAGCAACAAGCATTTTCTCTGGGCAGGGGTGGCTAAAGAACATTTACCATAACCCTTCTACAGCTTCTCGTAGCCCCGTTGTGGGTCGGGCAGAGCTGGTGGTAGCACCTGGGTGTCCTGCTTCCTAGCCCTGGATTTCAAGTGTGAGCTGCAAGTTGGACAGAGGAAAATCCCGACCTCTGCCTGTAACTGTCTCTTTCTTCTGCAGGTACTGCCCGAGGAAGCCAAGGAGCACTGGGAGAGCTGTTACCACTTCTCCTTGAAGAAGTGCAACCATGCTGTCTGGTAAGGGATGTGCAGCCCAAACCTGCCCAGCTCGCGGAGCGGGAGGCCTGTCCTGCACCCCCAGCACAGAGCTGGTGCTGGGGTTGGGGTCCAGGCTGTGGCAGCAGGGAAGGGCCACGCTGGGGAGGCTGCAGGTGGGGGATCCCGCTCTGCCGTGCTGATTCGGGTTGTTTTCTTCCATTTGGACTGAAGGAACAGGAGCTGCAAGCTGATCCAGGAGGGGAAGGAGTGCTTCCAGGGCATGCGCCTGCGTCACTACTACATGCTGTGCGGGGCCCTGCTGCGGGTCTGGAGCAAGATCGCCAGCATCATGGCAGACATCACTAACACCAGCTACCTGCAGATCGTCCGCCTCAAGACCAAGGAGAAGAAGAAACAAGTCGGTGGGTGAAGGGTGGGGAAGGGAGCTGGGGGCAGGACAAGACGTTTTAGAAGGAGGAAGGGGTCCAGCTGCCCAGTGCCAAGGTTCCCCTCCTGAGCAGGGCCACATCCTGGCCTGGAAGCACCCACTGCTTAAAGGATCATGTGGGGAGGAGGAGAGCTGAGGCCACTGATGTGTGTTTGGGCACCAGGCAGAGGGCGAGAGCCAGGCCTGAGCTGCCTGCCCATGCCTGTGTGAAGCTGCCTGGTGCAAGCCTGCCGTGGGGCTGCTTTTGCTCCAGTCACAGCCCCATCTCCCTGCTCTGCAGCCTGGCCAAGAGGCAAAGTGGGCTGGCCGGTGCACTTGACAAATGGGCCCCAGTGCTCTTGCCTCTGTCCCCACAGCTCCCTGTCCCTTCCTGAAGTGCTCTGGGGACTGATGCACGTTCCTCCCCTAGGGATAAAGATTCCCGAGAGCTGTGTCCGTAAGGTGCTGGAGGAGCTGAAGCAGATGGATGAGAACGTGAAGCGAAAGCACAACCGACTCCTCCAGGCGCGAGAGCAGAGCCCGCAGTTCTCCCTGCCGCTGCACGTCCTGCAGCAGCCCCTGGACCTCACGCAGACCGGGCCCGGAGTCCCCCTGCCCAGGCACTCCCTGCGCCAGGACGAGATCCTGGACCTGACCTACAGCCCTCCCAGCAACAGCATTCCCGACGTGGTGATGAACCCGGAGCCCAGTGCTTTGTGCTTCCCCTCGGAGCCTGTGCTCCAGCCACACCAGCAACACAGATCACCCTTTGGCTTCAGCCACCTTTCTGCCTTCAAGAGCCCCGACCCTGTCCTGGAGGGGAGCATGCCTCTGAGCTCCTCGCTGCATGAACATCTGCCTCTGCCTCACCCCAGACCCTTGCAGACACTGCAGCAGCAGCAGGAAGATTTTGTCCAACAGGATGGGAATATCAATTTCAGAGAGATCCTGGAGGACATGCTGAGGACGTTGAATGGGGCCCCTCAAGACAACATGCTCCCCCAGGAGCGCCAGAGCGTGATCCAGTTCAGTGGGCCTTTCCCAGACTTCTGAAAGCCTGTTGGGCGCACCAGGCGATGCTCAGCCGCTGTGGATCCATATCCTTTGGTGCAGAGATGAGAGCTGGGGAGCCCTGGCTTTTCTACTGGTTTGGACTGATCCATTTCTGTTTTTGAGGGAAGAGAAAAAAAAAAAACAAAACAAACTATAGTTCCTTAAAGCAAAGTTTATTTATATATAATATGCAGTCAGGCATGTATAGATTTGTATATAACATGCGCTTGGGGGAGTTGAGTGCTGCCATGTTCAGCTGATCTGGACTGATGGTCTCTGCTGTGTTCGAGTCCTGCTCAAAGGTCAGTGCCGTGTAGGACCGAGGGGAGATGCCCCCTCCTCGCTGCCCGCCCCCCTGCAGACTACTGAGTTTCCAAGCTGGGTCGTGCCTTCCCCAGCCCTCCAGCCCAGAGCTCTGCAGCCACTGCCCCCTGAGCCGGGCAGGAGCACGTCTGCTCTCCAGAACATCTGGTGACCAGTGCCCAACAGCTGGCTGACCACACCGCATCTGCCTCAGCTGGTGCCAGCTTTTCCACCAGCCCTGCCACTGCTGCAGGCCTTGGGGCTGCTCTGAACCGGGCTCTGGAGGGCTGGGTCCGAAGGCCGGCGTGAAGGGGAAGGTGATGCTGTCCCATAGGGGTCAGGAGCCTCTGAGGTCGTGTCCCTCTGTGCAGGGCTGAGCAGGCGCAGCGGAGAGAGGCAGAACTGCCTGCTCCTGCTCCGCCCTCTCCAGGGCGGGATGCTGATGCCTCCGGGCTGCCTGAGCTCCGCAGGAGAGGGCAGGAGCTGGCTGCACCAGCGCCTCGTTGGTCAGCATCGTGACAGAGCTGCTGAGTTGGTCAGGGCTTGGCCACACCGGGACCATGCGGGGATTGCCTGGAGCATCAGGGCCACATGTCCCATCAGCCCATCTTGTAGCCCCTGGCCTGCCCGCACTTTAGCCTCGCAGGCTCACTGTGGCTGGCCGTGCTTTTCCCAGCTTCTTGCTGTCATGCCGTGTCCTTTTGCCTGGCCGTCTCACCAGCCCTGTCCTGCAGGGCTTGTCCCTGGCTGGGCCATGGATGCGGGCCTGGCTGTCCGGATCTGGGCGACCCAGCCCTGGCCACCGCTGATCTTGGTGAGCGCCGCTGCCCAGCCCTGGAAGGGAAGAGGTCCCTGGCGAGCACCAGGGATGCGCGGTATCGCTGCTCATGCTGCAAATTCAACCTCCAATACCAAAGAGCAAATGTCTGCTTTGCAGAGCACTGCCCCAGACAACCCGACTGCCTCTCCAGCAGCCGGTCAGCCGGCAGCGGCTGGGCGAGCTGCCTTCTCCCCAGGACAGGGGTCGCCTCTTGCCACCTCTGCCACCACCCTGCTCCAGCAGCGTTGCACCTCGGCAGGTCCCGGGGAAGTTGTCTTTTGTTTTCTCTGCTTAATCTAAGGAGTCTGGCAGGAGTGCTCCAGGCCTGGCCCCCGCGAGCCTCCCCTCTGCCGTGTTTCTTTTCTCTGTCTTGAGTCACCTAGGTGTTTCGTGGAAGCAGCACCAGGACGTTTTCAGGGGAAGGACGCGAGACCTTTCCTGGCTGGCCCAGCCCTTCCTTGGCGAGGACCTGGGGAAGGAGGCCCAGCCTGGAGAGGCCTCTGCCGGGGTCCCCCTGCCCGGACAGGTCAGTCTCGATGGGGCTGGAGCCATAAACGTGCCCCTCCTCTGGGCAGAGTGCCGCGACCCCCCAGGCTGAGGGACTGGCTGAGCACCCCGGTTGCTTTGGGAAGTTACAAGTGCAGGCGGTGCGCTCCTGGCTCCCTCACGAGGTCGCCCTGGTCCCTGCCCTTCGTGCTGGGGGCTGCTCCTTACCCCCAGCTGGCATCGCCTCCCGCCAGCCCTTCACCCCGCTGTGTTTTACCGTGTCCAAGGAGACCTCCTTACCTCACAGCCCGCACCAAAGACGGGGAGCCCCTGCCCCGGGGCCGCGCTGCTGCCCGGGCAGAGGGGAGCTCCCGCGCAGCTTCTGCTCGCGGCCAGCCCAGCTCGCACCTCTGCCGGTGCTGCCTCGGGGCGGACGGCAGCCTGTTCTAGTCCTGAACAGAGCAAGGCTCTCCCCTTCCCCGTCCCTCTATTTAAAATATTTCCCGGTTCACAACACTCGTGGAGAGGCCCCGGCCTTGCCATGTCCTGGTTCAGTCGCTTGGCGTTTGCCGAATTCTCGGCAACGAGGGAAGGGGACGCCAAGAAAACCCATTTCAGAGAGGCTTAAACTCAGGAATCGCGACGAGGTATTCTCACTCTAGGCACCCTCTGCCAGCCACTTTGCCACCATCACCCAGAGTCTTACCTGGTGGCTTTAACGTATAATTTTAAAATATATGCAATTTTTCCTCCCTAATTTCTGGAGAGACAGAGAGCACCTTCAAGGAAGTCCTTCCCTGCCCCTGATCCTGTGTTTTTGTCAGGGTTAATAATATGTAACAATATCTTTTAACTAAATTATTATGCAGTTGTCCTACTGATTGTATGTATTTTTAAATGAATCCCTTTTTTCTTCCCTTACACCTTTTTGTTAGCACTTTTTAATCCGCTTGTTGTTTGCCTTTGTTTTTCTATGTGTATTTATAATTAATTGAGATGTATATATGTAAAGAGATTTTTTTAGAATATGTGCCTTTGACTAATAATTCCTGAATTTTCTACTTGCCTCAGAAGGATAATTTTTCATTCTGCTCAGTAAAAACGGAAAGGAAGCCACATACGCGGTTTCTGTAAGTCCCAGCTCTGTCTGTCCGTCCGTCTGTCCAGATGTGTAGCCTCAGGGTCCCATCTGGGGCTCAGATCAGGACAGGGAATCAGGGGACCAGGCTCTTGCTGACAACTGGTGCCCACCCGCTGCGTCACCAAACCGGTGGCACCAAGGCCGCTAGCCTGAGCGCCCCCTTCTCCCTGGGACGTGCGGGGCCGTGGAGGGCGATCCTCCTGGAGCCAGCCTGGACACTGCCATCCGAGTCAGAGGCCAGCCTCCATTTGCTTTCTCCCCCGGCTTTGCTGGAGAAAGCACAGATAAAGGAGCCCTTGTTCAGGCGTGCTGCTCCAGTGCGAGCTGTTGCTGTGGCGCTGCGATGGCTCTGCCCGGCGCTGCTGCTCCTGCTCTTTATCCCAGAGGGGCCGGCGAGCCACGGGCGCTCCTCACGGAGGAGCAATTTGGGTCTTGCCTTGCGCAACTGCGGCTGGGCACCGCGGCGCTGCCTCGAGTTCGTGGCAGGGCCCAGCGGGGCTGTGGGGCAGCTCCTGACCCCAGCCTGCCCCAGGGATCCCCCAGCCTTCTTGGGGCCCCTCTTCATGTGGGGGACCCCGGGGCTTGTCCCCGCTCTGCTCCCCGACTTCACCCCTTGCCACACAAGGACAGGGCTTGGGGCTGCAGGTACACCTCCGGCTCCATGTGGGATTTCACCGTGTCCCAACAGGACTTGGTTTTGTTTTGCAGTAATTGCCTCTGGCTGGATCTTGCGCCACTGCTGAACTGGCTGCTTTGGTATTGGGGTCACTGGGGTGCTGCTGCGTGCCCAGACTCTCGCTTAGCACCTCGCCCCAGCTCATTCTCGCTCCAGCAGAGAAACCTTCTAATTTGGGCAGACGCCCCCTGGTTTATGGTGCAGTGGGATTCCCACCTGTGTGCAGGCAGGGGTCAGGTCCCCAGAGGGGATGCCCACAGACACTCCTCAATGCGTTGTTTTCCTGTGTGAGCCCCTCAGGGCTCTGGCTGACCCAGGATTTGTGCGTAATGCCCCTGTCAGCACTAACGAGGATTATCCCTGCTGGGCTCTGGTGAGCTGGGGCAGGAGTTGCATAAGGTCTTAGCTGTCCAGCAAAGCCCTGGTCTCTCCCCAGGCACCGGGGAGCAGCGCAGCAGCTCCAGCCCCATCTACCACTCACTGCCCCATGCAGACACAACCAGTCATTTCCAATATGTTTATTGCAAGGGGACATCAGATACAGCTTTATATCTATAGGAAAGGGCTGCCCAGCAGAGGCCACCGGCCCTGTGAAGCCTTCTTCCAGCAGGTGCACGCCAAGTCTTCAAGTCTGCCTCACCAGCAAGCTGGCTTGAAGACAGACCATCATGGGGGCTGGATGAGAAGAGTCCACAGGGAGCATGAGAGTCGGTGCTGGGTAGATGAGACAGTGCAGGTGAGATGAGCAGGTCTAGAGGTAGGCAGGCAAGTCCTTCTCGATCACCTGTGAAAAAGAAGAGAGCATCACAGCGAGAGCATCATTGCCCCGAGAACATGCCAGAAGCACCCTCCACCCTGCCTGGAACCGGTGTGTGCTGGGCACCCGCTTTCCCTGATGCCACGGCCACCTGATGCCAGAGCATGGGTGCTGTGGGTCAGGCAGAGCTCTAACACCAACCACACTGGCAGCAGACTTACATAGGGATCTTCCATCGGACTGTATCTCTTCACCACTTGGCCCTCTCGGTTAATGAGGAACTGTGGAAGTAAAGCAGCACCCGAATGAGAGAGTCCAGCTGTAACCCGGGCTCTGCAGCCATGTGAGAATGGCAGAGCAGCCCAGGGATCTGCTTAAATTGGGGTTCGGCCAGGGAAGATCCTGCTGCAGAGTGGAGCTGTAGCCCCTGGCAGACCTGCTCCCACCTCAGCCCGTTACTGCCTCTCCAGCCAGGGTTTGAGACTGCCAGGCTAGAGGCTTGTAAGGGGCTCCAGGCACAGGGACCAGGACAGGGCAGCGGGCCCTTGGGACGCTCCTATCCCACATCCAGGTAACAGCACAGAGCAGCGCCTGGATGCGAGGATCCTCCTCCCTGCAGTGCTCCAAGCACTCCTCACCACCCCCAAAGGTTAAGGGCTTGACCCACGCACAGTCCAGGAAAAGGCAGCGCAATCCTACCTTAGTGAAGTTCCACTTTATTGCACTAGGAGAGAAAAAACAGGGGTGAGACTGTGGCAGGAAAACCCTTCACGCTGCCACCAGGCCACCCACTCGGCAGAGCCGCCCCCTGCCTCCTGCGGTGGGGCTGGGTGCTTTCCACAGCTCCCCCTCCCCACTCACTTGCCCAGGGTGCCTCTTCCCTTGGGCTGCTCCTTCATCCACTTCCAGAGGGGGTGGGCATTGTCCCCATTGACGTCAATCTTACTGTACATGTCGAACTTCACACCGTAGTTTTCAGCAAATGCCTTAATCTGAGCGTTGTCCCCAGGCTCCTGAGGAAGGAAAGAAAAAAAAAAGAAAGAGAAGCACTCCGTGAAGCACACGTCTCCCCTTCAGCACAACACGACCTCGCAGCTCCAAGGGCAGGCAGATGCTGCAACTCCTCTCGTGCCCGGCACTGCCACGCACCTGCTTTCCAAACTGGTTGCAGGGAAAGCCCAGGATGCGTAAACCCCTCTCAGCGTATCGGGCGTGCAAGTCAACGAGCTGAGTGTAGTTTACAGCAGTTTTTCCTCATTTTGAAGCTACGTTGGTGATGATGCAGACGTAGCCCCTGGGGAGAGAGGCGTGCTGCAGCAGCAGCGCCCGTGCGGGGCCCGAG
>VXAA01006885.1:2842-17111 GCA_013399115.1 Anseranas semipalmata | reverse complement strand
AAAAAAAAAAAAAGCCTCTAATACTGGCGGGGGCTGTAACTTGATTCGGGTGATGGCAGTCCTGAGGGGAAGCATCTCCCCTTGGTGACCTGCAGCAGCTTTTGGCTGCTGTCACAGCTTAGGTTTTGGAGACCAAATGTCTATCAGAAAAAAAACCTGAGATCGCACGATGTGCAGGACCCTGCAGCTGGGAAAACCTGTCCCCTGAGCTTGCTCAGCCCATGGGTTGCTCTTTGCATGGCTCCTGCCAAGTAGAAAAATGCCCATAAATACAAGCAGCAATGCAAACCTTGTCAGCAGAGCCAGGAAAGGCACGCTGCTGTTTGAGTCCTGCGTTGCTTAGAAGTGCCGAGGCAGTAAATTTGTTGCCAGATTGTGGATGCCTGGTACAGTCGGTTGTAAATGATGCATGTACCTTGCCCAGCCTTGGCGAGCAGTGCGGCCCCAGCCCCAAAGCCCACTCTGCGCATAGTGCTGTGGGTGGCCTTTGGGGGGCTCTGCAGAGCCCCATGCTCCTTGGCCATGTTGTCCCCGCTGCGAGCAGCGTCAGGAGGCGCCTGGTCTGGCCGCCGGCTCCGTGCCTTGCTGCTGCGCCTGCGGTGCCTGGGGCCGTGGTGCTCTTCTCGCCCTGCTCCTCGGGGGAGCTCTGTCCCGCGCCTCCTGCCAGCAGCCTCCTCTCCCCCTGCGCCGCAGCCAGCAGGGGCGATGAGATCATCTGGTGCCTCGTGTCTCTATTTCCGCAGAAGAGCCGTAGGATTAAGGAGCGTAGCAAAAATTCAGCCCGTGGCCTGGCACAGCGAAGGCCTGGGTTCCTCCCCAGTCTCAAAGAAGCTAAAGGCCCCTCCGCTTCAGCTCCGTTCGAAGAAACGTGCGTCATGGACAGAGGCTGTGCCTAGCAGGGGCTCTGCCCCTCTGGCTCCCAGCAGTTGAGGCAAAACGGACGGATTTTCCCCGCTGAGAGCTGAGGCGTGGCCCAGGGGTTTTGCGTGAAAGCTTCAGTCGTGAACCGGCGGTGACTTGCCTGCAGCTGATGCACCAAACCCTCCCGAGCTGGCCCGCGGCGGCGTGCTGTCCCCCCACCCCACCGTGGGCCGACCCGTGGCAGCTGCTGGCTGTTGCCCCGTGCCCTCCCCGGTGCCCGCGTCTTCCCGCTAGGAGCTCAGGCGGGCCGGGGCTGCCGCTCACGGCCGGGCCGGGGGCTGTCCCGGTGCCTGGGCAGCGGCAGGCGTCGAGGTGCGGTTGGACTGGTTTGTGTCGTAGTCCGCGTGGGCAGGGCTGAGGCCGCGCTCGGGGTATTCCTCGAGGTCGCTGTGCTCCTCTCCCGGGGGGCTGCGGCAGCGCGGAGCGGAGCCCTCCGTGTCCGACTGGCCCGTGCTGCAGGTCCGGCTGCGCTGTCCCTCGCTCCCGTCGTCACAGAACTGAGCTTCGTCTGTGCTCGTCTCGCTTTCCTGCTTTGTCAGCTGCGTTCTGGGGCCGCTGTCTGCCGGCAGCTCTCCGTTGTCCTCCAGCTCCGAGTCGGAGTCGACCGAGCGCTCGCCGGACTCTGGGGGGCACAGGGAGCTGCGTGTCACCCCCAGCACCTGGGGTCAGCAAACCCGCGGCGTTCGGGGCAGGGGACGGGCTCCGTGTTACTGCCACTGGTGGCACCAGGCTCTGCCTTCCCGTGAAAATGGATTTTGGTGTACGACGCAGATTTTTTTCATTTGGGATCCACTCGGGTGGATGAAACAGTTACCTTCTGGTCCTCCCTCCATCCTTGACCCCTTTACTAAGGTGAATTCAGTGAACAAAACGCGAGGCTGAAAGTCCCCGTGGCCAAGGGCCATGCCAGCAGCTACTGGCAATGAGAGGAGCCTGCAGCCATCAGGTGGTGGCTTCTGGCTGTGCTCGAGCACGAAGCTGGCATCCTGGGAGGGCAAGGCTCCCCGCGGCCCTTCCCAGAGCCCTTCAGACCCTCCCAGAGACCTGTGCCCCCCTGGGGAGGAGCCACCGAGTGCCCTTCGCTTACCCGCGAACGAGTCCGCGCTGTAATCCAAATTCCCCTTCTCCAAAGGCAGCTCTAGGTAAGGAACGCTGCTGCGAGGAGCTGCGGGCTGCGAGCCCACGTCGTCCTGGGAGGGAGAAGGGCAGTGGTGAGGGCATGGAGGAGGAGAACTTTCTCGTTCCAGAGATCTCACCGCTCAGTGGAGAAATAACTTCTTGTCCTCGTGTAAAGGCGGGTAGGCTCCCTCCTCCCACCCCCTGCCTGTCTCGGGCTGTTCTTTTGGGACAGAAAATCACTCGCAAGTGGAGTGGGGACGCACACGGGGACGTGATGAAGCAAGGCAAGTTTCATCAGAGTGCCAACTGTGTTGGCCAGACCCGTACCATCGTGTGGCCCAGCTGGGATGCACAAGGCCACCGATGCGCTCCACACGGCAGCGCACGAGCGGCGTTCAGGAGGGCGTTGGGTGCGCCTGGTGGCAGGGCTGCCGGGGGGTCTCACCCTGCCTCAGCCCCGGCCGCGGGGCCTGGAGCCGGGCGGTGGGAGGCTTCCTCCCCAGGCACGAGAGGCCGCTCGCACGGGCCCCCTTTCCTTCCCCTAGTGCTTGCTGCAGGTTGCCAGCACAGGCAGGCTGTCTTCACAGGCCCCCGAAGCGCGCTCCCTTCCCCTGGTCCCGTACCGGGTCAGGGCAGCTGGCTGTCTCCTCCTTGGTGCCTGTGGCGTATTTGCTGGGGTCGGCCAGCAGCGCGGTCTCCTTGTTCTCAAAGATGGTCGAATAGAAGATGATGAGTGCCTCGATGATGCGAGCTTGGTGGGGATAGTCAACCAGCGAGGACAAGGAAATAGTGGCGTCCGTGGGCCTTGGGCGCATCAGTGTCGGCCCAAAGACGATGCCCAGGTTGCTCGAGGTCATCTTGTTGTCCTGCTCCACTTCCACGATCCTGGGAGGAGGGAGAGGAGCTCGTGAGAGCGAGCCGGCTGCAGGGCTGCCGCACAGGACGGGAAGCGGCAGCACCGTGAGCGGCAGAAACGTGGCCACAGGCACAGGTCGACCACCCCGCTGCTGGGAAGGGCTGTGCTGGCCCCCCGGCCGGCATGGGTTGGGCGGGGGGGCTGCGCCTTCCTTTCTCAGCCCCTTCCCACTGCAGGGAAAATAGGGAGGGCATCGGCCCCCCGGGTCGGGACCTGCCCTTCGCACCTCCTCAGGTGCTGCAGGAGGTACTGCAGCGTGGCCATGTTCTCCCAGGGCAGCTCCTTCAGCAGCTCCTTCAGCTTCAGCACCAGGGTCACCACCACCTTGTCCGTGTCGGCTCCTTTGTCCACCAGCTCGGGACCCCCTTTCCCGCTTTTGCCTTTGGCCTCGCTGCTGCCCTGTAAGCTCTCCTTGGCCAGGCCCATGAGCTCGTTGTACATGCGGAAGGGCATGATGGGCTCCGGCAGCTGCGAGCAAGAACAGAGGGGAGGTGGGTCCGGGGAGAGCCTCCGCGCCTGGGCTGGGGAATTCTCTTTTTTTCCTCTAGAAAAGACCTGGCTCAGGGTGGGCACAGCAGCGTTTCCCAGTAGCTAAGAGGCTGTTAAAGAGGACAGAATGAATCCTTCCCCGGGAGGAGAAGGCAAGGTGCAGTCAGCATAGCCTGCAGCAAAGGTGGGGCTGTGGTTAGGTGGAACATCTTGCTTTGTAGTCTGTACAAAGCACCCAAACAGCACGTTAACCAATTGGTGGTTTTGCTTCGCTGGTGATGTTTTCAGAGTGGCTTAAACAGGTCTCTGCTGGGGATGGGTTGCCTTCGCAGCGGAGCAGGTTCCCTCCAGCACAGCACCCTTACAGAGGGACTTTAATTGATTTCTCTGAGAGACTGGGTTGTGGTTCAGGACCGATTTCTTCCTCTCTTTGCACTCTGCGCAGAGGCAATTCGGAGCCCTCCTCTCCTCCCCTCTGTGCAGGGAACCCAGGGAAAAGCCTCCCGCCTTCAGCTGAGCGCCGAGCCAGGCCCCTGCGCGAGGGCAGGAGGAGCCGAGCGCTGGAGCTCGCAGAAGCGTGGCACGAAGAGTTAAGCGCTAGGGCTGCAGTGCAAAAGGGAAGCTGCTTCCTCTCCTCCTGCCTTGCGGTGGCCTGTTTGAGGATGTGGCTCACGGTGCTTTGCGTACAGGAGCCTGCTGGTCGGGGAGGCTGGTACGGAGCCGGAGGGCAGGGCAGGGGGGCTGGCTGCAGGCAGAGCTGCAGGGGAGAAGCGGGTTTGGCCCCGGCTCTGCCGTGCCGAGCGACCTTTGTTGGGTCGCTTCCCTTTCGCCTACCTGGTTCCCCAATTGCAAAAGGGAGGGAGGATTTTGTACTTCCCTATGCTGGATCTCTGCGGATAGGATTCTCGCTGCTGCAGCAGCAGAGGAACCGTGCACTGACGGCGTGCGGCTTGTGCGAGGCTCCGCTGCGAGCAGGAAGCCTGGCGCTGTCTCAGAGGGGATGCAGCGGTAGCGCTGTTTGGGGAGAGTCTTCTCTTCCCCTTTCATACACGCGTACACATCTCCGTCCCGACCCGTTCCCAGCTAGGAGGGACCTCTCGCCCCCCACACCCTCATATGGCGGGCAGTCATTAAGCCCAGTTTGTGGCAGGATTGCCCCAACTCAGCGAAGCCAGGTTTGGTTTTGGACTGGCCACCTCTCCTCTACCTCCCTCGCGGCAGAAGGTGTCACCGGCACCTTACCTGTCTCAGGTAGAGCTTCAACACGTTGCTGATGTCGTGCGGGGAAGCCTGGGACAGCTCCACCAGCTCCTTCCCATTCTCAAATGCCTGGCAAAGCTTTTCCACACGGGTCTTTACGCCATTAACTCGGTAGATGCCCTGTCAAAGAGAGAAACGTGAAGCTGAAGTGAGGAGGAATGTTTCTCTTCAAGTCTGAATGAGACAGCGAGCTTCTTGCTCCCATCCTCTCCTTTTGCAGTTGGAAATCCCTCTCAGGAGGTCTGGGAGAGCCTGTTCCAGCTCAGACGTTACTGGTGCTCCCCTTTCATAGGAAAGAGAGGGAGGCGCAAGAAGCGAGTTTCCATGTCAGAGTTTGTTAGTACCGGGGCCAAGTTCATAACTGGGACTTTCTGGCTTCCTGCCTGCTAGTAATCTGTAAAATCTGAGCCTGTTAGTTTTCATACCAAGACAGAAGTTCATTTCGAGAGAAAGCGGCTGAGCCAGCATAGCTGAAGAAGAGGGAAGAGGGGGTGAGTCACCTTGGTTTTCAGTGCCCGCTTCTCAATCTCAGAAATGCACTTCTTGATGATGAAGGGGATGCCATCTGAGCTGCTCTGAGAAGCCTTCATGAAGTCTTGCCCAAAAAGTTGCAGCTTCCCTTGGAGTTTCTTGTGCCCACATTGGATGGCCAAGGTTTCCAGACACTTCTTGTGGCAGGCCAGGTAGCACTGGAAAACACAGGGAAATGCTTGGAGGTGGGACCCAGCACCAGGGACCAGAAAGGCAGCCACCGAGAGCCAGACGTTGCGCAGAGCTTGGGCAGGCTGGCGGACAGGACAAAAGCCTTTCCTGGAGACACCGCAGGGCTGGTGGGAAGCGCATGGCCCCCTCCCAGAGCACAGCCGATGTTTTGAGCAGTGTGTTCCCAACAGCTGTTGTTGATCAGGGCACAGGGGATCGTGCCTTCCGAACAGAGCAGAGAGCCTCGCTCTGCGGGGATCAAGCCTTCCTCAGGCCGGGGAATGATCGAGCATATCAAGCCATGCTGGAGCATGAACCGGTCCTAACACTGAAAAAAGGGCAGCGGCAGCAGGGAATGTCCTCCTAGAGCAGGTTAGAGCAGCGCGAAGGGAGTCCTGCCCCAAAGTTCGCGCTGGCGGCTCCGCTTCCACAGAACTGAGACCTCCTGGCTGTGGCTACACCCACAGCTTTGACCGCGTGCGTCTGAGCTCCTGGCTGGGTTTTTAAGCAGATCTGTTGACACCCGCGTGAAAAGTTACACCACACATCTGCTTCAGGACATGTGGCTCGCGTCTGAGGACAGAATGGATCATGGGACTGTGCGAGGCCAGCTGAGGTCACCCGGTTCATGGGACGTATCCTCCGTCCATTCCACCTCCCAAGCTCTCTTCCCACTGCTCCCAGCTTTACCTCCTCGCATTCTGCTCCCTGGAAGTAAACGTAGCTATTGCACTCCCGGCACTTGGAAGGGGTCCGGAGCTTCCTCAGCCGATGAGTCTGGGCAGCCTTAGACAAGCCAACATTTCGGAAGGGTCCTGTTGGAGCTGTCATCTCTGGGGTGATCCCATTGATGCCTACAAGCAGAACAGAAAAAAACACATCTACGTCCTGTCTCCTGAGGAGGTAAGGTTAAGCAAGGCTTGAGGTCACTGTAACAGAGCCGTCGGCCCCTGGATGCGCTAGGTCTTCAGCAACATCACAAATAAGCCGCACTCTGAGGTGTACAGTCCTGGCTCCTCTGTTCCACTGGTTTGAGCAGAGCCCATCCCTTGGTAAAGGAAATGCTATTGTCTTCCTCGTGGGGTTACTGCCCTTTTAGCTCTCCTACCACCAAGTGTTCAGTTTACCTCCAGAACTACTGAATTTGGGAAAAATCAGCCTGCAGTTGACTTTGTTACGGGGTGTGGGCGCAGAGCCGCATGCACGGCAGAAGCACTGGTTCATCTCCCGCTCTATCACGTACTCTGCTCAAAGGAGGCGGCGTTCTCGTCCTTCTCTTCCAGCTCCTCACTGGACGACATGGTGCCATTGGAAGATAACCGCTGGAGTTTATGGCTGAATTCACCTGTCAAAACAAAGCCCACAAGTCAGTGAGATTCCTGGCGAAGTTGTTTCTCTTCCGAGTGCACTCATGCACGTGGCTGATTCCCATAGCAAGAAGTCCTGTGCCCTGCACTGCTGGGGTAGCTATCCCTGGAGAAAATGAGGACCCCAGGGCCGGTAGGGGCAGTGCGCTCCCTGGGGGTGCCTTGCGGGGGGGGGGGATGCAGCCGGTGTAGTGCAGTGGCTCAGTGGTCCCACATCCCGTCCTGTTAGAGACTGGGATCAGTGGTCATTTAGAGCACGGTGTTATTTTAAGGCAGGTTAAAAAAAAAAAAAAGGAGCAACAGGTGCCACCTGACACTGATGCTCTGGTTTTAGGCTATTAGAAGGGTGAAGACTGTCTGCCCTGACTGTGTTCTGTATCTACCTGCATTTGAATCCAGGCTGCTGTCAGCTTCGGTAATGGAGGTTGGCCAGGATTTATGGACCTGGTGTCCCCTCCCACCTGCAGAAGAAAACACATACTCCATTGGGGATTGGTCCCTGTGTTCAGGGGAGTACCACAGGAGAAAGCCTAGGCTCTGGGAGATGTTTAAATTACTGAAGGAAGCTGCTCAGTTTCCTATTTACAGGCTGGTGAAGAGGCTCGTGCCGCCTTCAGGAACACACTCAGCAAGGCAAAGAAGAGATGGGAAGATGGAGCATAGTCTGTCAGGTGACACGAGACAGCAAAAGCAAAAAAAAAAATACCAAAAAACAACAACAACTAAAAAGCCATGGATCTGCTCCTGTGTCCTTGAGGAAATTCGGCTTGCAGGGCTTCCTTTTCCAGCCTGTCCTCCTGGCACCAGCCGAGGCCCCGGCCCTTGGCACCCCCTGGCCGCGCTCTGCCCCGAGCAGAGGAAGGGCGCAGCGTGCAGCGCGGGCTCACCTCTCCGCTCCGCTGCCACCGCCCCGCTCTGCTGCTCCCTGCCTCCTTCCGAGGGGGTCCCGTCCCTGGGCAGCCCAGCCCCGTCGGGGCTGGCGTTCGTTGAGAAGTCGTTGGCGTTGAAGCTGCCTTTCCGTGTCCGAATGAAGGGGGACCTGGTGGTCAGGAGGAAGGAGAAAAGGGAATGTCCAAGTGGATACAAAGGAGAGGGACGCTTGAAAGTCATTCATGGCTGCTCTCCACCAGTCTTGGGATTCATCCTCTATCTTTAGCACCAGACAGCCCGTCCCATCCACCCTCTCCGGGTGCCCTCCCTCCGGCAGAAGGATGCTCCCCTGGGCAGAGTGTGGGGCTGCAAGGGGAATCCCTGCTTCAGGCACGCTGAAAGCGAGCGGGCCCTGCAGGAGAGGTCAGGGTGGGAGAGCAGTGACTTCCCTCTCTCCCTTCCTACCAGGCGTTGTGGGACACGTAAGGCTCGAAGTCGTATTGGATGTCAGGTTCATCTCCTCGCTGCAGCTGCTTGACGTGGGAGGCGTATTGCTGCCCCGGGTCGTAGAGCTTGCTGCTCTCGCACAGTGTCTGGAAGTAGACGGGCAGTGGAGCGGTCTGCATGTGCATGATCTGGTAGAAGGCGATGGTGGCCTAAAAATAACATAGAGAAAATCAGGCGTGGGCTTTGTGAGGTGACTTGCAAGGAAGAGAGAGACAAGGAGCTCCCGATTAGCCCAGGGTGGTGCTGAGTCTGCAGCCCTGAGCCTTGGCTTTTCGGAGCAGGAGGGGGTGAGGAGAGCTGCACACCCTCCCGGACCTCCTCTGAAATGGCCCCTGCCCTGGGGCCGCCCCAGCGAGCCCTCCCCACTCACCAGCTTGATGACCTGGTCGCTCTGCTTGATCAGCTCGTGGATCTGCCGCAGGGAGTTCACCTTGGTGTCCTCCAGCTCCTGCTTCTGGGTGTTGGCATCTGCAACGCAGGTCCGATAGGTGGCCATCGCCTCTTCTGCCTGTGGGATTGGAGAGCAGGAGATGGAAACGGCTCAGAGGGGAGGAGAGTAAGGACAACTGCCTGTCTGCAGCTGCAGCCCGCTCCTCCTGCACCGTGCCTGAGGGTCAGGGGGGGCCCGGTTCAGTCCACATCATTCTGGGCTGCTCCTGTGCTAGGACAGCAAGGAGCAAGATGGTTCTGGCAAGGCAGGCGCTCAGCCAGCATCCAGAGCTGCTACATTCCTACCTTGTTCTTGGCTTCCTCTTCCAGCCGCCTCTTCTTGTCCAGGGTCCTGGTGGTGATGCTGCTGGTGGTGCTCTGCTGCTCTTCCTCCGCTTTCACTGCCATGTACTTGGCCTTGTCGTGCTCCTCGCTGCGCTGCATGTATATCTGCTTGGCCTTGCGCAGGTTGACCTCCGCATCTTGCTGCCAAGGAGAGAGCGACCCAGGGTGAGGACTGAGCGCTGCGAGGGGATCGATACGTCCCGCGGGCTCGCAGGGCCTCTCTCCCAGCTGCCCAGAGATTCGTGTGCATGGCCACAGCCTGGGCTCTCGGCCAGCACTAATGGGCTCCGCTTGTGGAAGACGCATGGAAGGGAGAGGACTTTCAGTCGTAAGATACTGGGGCAGGGATCCACGCCTGCTGGGTGATTGTGCACTGCTCAGTACAGCAGGACCTGGGGCTCTGACTTCCAGCCTCAGCACTGTAAGCAACAGTTAATAATAAATGAAGGGCTTTTATAGGGAAACTCGTGCGGAGATCTGGCTGGCCAAAGCTCTCCTCCATCCCTTGCTCTGTAAGAACAGAGGGGCTGTGTGGCCCCATGTTTCTGCAGCATCCCTGGGCCTGGGAAGAGGCTCCCTGGCACAAAGCAGCCACACTTTGGACAGGTAAGGAGTCCGAAATCCTCGCTGGGATGTGTCTGATGGGGATACCTTGGACCCGGGGAGCACAAGCCCAGCCTGGGCTGCGTGCCCTCATTCCTCACCAGTTTCCGCTGTGCCCGGTGCCACTGCTCCTTGATCTCCTTCCTCCGCTTTTCGTGCTCAAGGCGTCTCACTGTCAGTGGCTGAATCAGGAGGGAGAAACAAACAGCACAGCTGTGAGCTAAGCGCTCGCTGTGCTTCCCCTGGCTAAAGGCTTTGCGAGGGAGAGCCTCCTGTGGTGGTGGTGATTGTCCCATACAGCACCGCTGGGCTCGGTTACAGGGAGGGTTTGTGTCACGGATGAAAAACTGCAGCCTGGGAAGTGCCAGGTCCAGCTTCCCTTTGGCTGGATCTAAGCAAGAGATCCTGCCGCAGCAGGACACCGCGGGACATCGCTCCTCTGCCCCCAGGCAGCTGCAGAGAGCGGCTGTCCCCGGGAGCTCAGCAAGGCTTGGTCTGTGCGGACAGGGGATGCTCAATTGCAGCAAGGCCACAACAGAGGCGGAGAACAACAAGGAGGTGCCCTTGGATTTTGCCAGACCTGGGGGCTTTCTCCTAGACCCTGTACGTAATGCCTGAAGGACCAGGCGACTGGCTAAGAGCTGCACTGCGCTGTTCCCTCACCTGGAGGAAGGTCTGGTGCTGCAAGGTGTTGACAGTCTGCAGGACCGACGTCCCGTACTCCATATCCTGCTCCAGGGCCAGCAAGTAGATGGACAGGAAAGGCATGCTTGTCTGAGAAACGAGAAAATGCACAGCCCTGAGCCTCAACACCGCAGCATGAAGCAAAGAGATGCGTCCTCCGGTGCTGCGTTTGGAGGAAGAATAGTGAGAGGCTCGGCTTGCCTGCCAGCTACTGGAAAAAGCCCTGGCCTGGACCGAGACAGCATGGTCCAGGCTGCCAAGAGACTGCGTGGAGGGAGGTCAGAGACCTGGGGGGGCCTGGACGTGGACTTACCTCTTGAGTGATGGTTTGCTTGCAGCTGTTTGCCATCTTCTGAAGCCCTTTGGCAAACTCCATTTCTGGAAGGAAAAGGTTGGAAGTGAAAAGGGACGAAACACAAGGATTTCCTTGCTGGTTGGGTTCCTTTTTAAACATAAAGCAAGAACTTCAGGAATGAAGTTCTTTACTGTCCTTGCAGTGCCTGCACCCCTCTCCTTCCCCAGCAATGTCTTTGCATCTGCACCGAGTCAGTTCAGCTACAGACACGGCAGCGCAGGCAGGGCAGATTTCCTTTCCGAATGGGAAAAGCGGCTTGTCCCTGATCACACACACCACGCGAGCAGCAGCTCCTAGAGCAAACTGCGCACCCCAACTTCCAGTGCCGAAGGCAGTCACCAGCTACCCCTTGCAAACCAATTTCCAGATCAAGATCCAAAAGCTCCAACTCCCTCAGCCTCGTGTGTGCGGTCTTAGAGGACATCGACCCATCCTGATGCTGCCCTGAGGAGCTCAGCCCCGCTGTGGAGAAGATCCCACCCGTCATCCATCCCGTCTCACCCAGCGTGGTTCTTTTCTCCAGGTAGCCGATGAGGTCCTTCATGTACTTGGAGATGTTTTTGGCGTACTGGAGGGCAGCATCTACGCCTCCCTCACAGCGCTGCAGCATGACGTCCACTTCCTCTGCAGCCGGACGGACTGTGACGTGGGGACGAGAAAGGGAGCGATGCTGAACTGGGCTGCTGCTGGCCGCGGCTGGCCACTGACCGAGTTTCCAGGACCACCGGAACAACCGGGAAAACCCCGGCAACCGAGCAGAACAGCCTCGCTCGCGCCTGCAAGGTTTCCTGACCCATTGCTTGCCTCAGCCTTCTCGAGCTTTCAGTGCAAACTCCTCCCTGCTCCACCCTACCGCTATCTATGCTGGCATCATACCGAACCGTGCTGGCGTCCTGCAGGCACCCAGTGCCAGCAGCGGCAGCTTCTCTGCACTCCTCTCTCAGCTGCGCCTTGAAGGGCCGCTCAGCCCAGGAGCTGCCTTCCTGAAGCGAACGCGGGCTGCCGGCACCCAGCATGCCTCAAAGCCCTTCCATGCCTGCAGTGAGCTTCTTCACGTTACGCTCGCTGCCAGGAAGAGCAGCTGGGCTGCGCTCTGGCCATGCTGGTGGCGGCAGCGGCCGTGCAGGGCGAGACCGGGCTGGGAGCGAGCCCGCGCCCTGCCGGCACCGTCCCTGGGAGCAGCACTGCTGGAAACGCGTGCCCCGGCTGCGCGAAGGACGCGGCTGGGCTCCAGCATGGTGTCCGTCTTGCTCTTCCAACTGCTCCAGTGCAGCCGAGGAGCCGCGTGCGGCTGAGGACCATAGTGGTGATGGGAAGATGCCTGGTCCTGCCAGCTGTTCTGCTTGGCCCTATGCCCGCCACCCCAAATCCTGCTGCTGTGCTCCCCCTCCAAGAGCCGCCTGCTCACCTGTGTCATAGCTCTCCATGCCTGAAGGCATGCCGTCTCCTCCAGGCCCGGGGATCCCACCATAGAGGCTCTCCATAGACTTGGGAAATGGGGAAAGAAAAGGAATTCATCAGACAAGAAGAAGGGGAGTAGTCGGAGGGGCCAGCGGGTGGAGGGGAGGCAGAACCCCCGAGCTGCTGGAGCCGTTCTGCTATTGCTTGAAGTCTGCAGTGTGCAGCCCACGGCCCTATGGGAAGGCTGCGAGCTGCTGGGAACGCCACTGGAGAAATCCCGTGCTGCGTGCACGCACAGGCTGGAACAGAGCTGAGGAGAGCAGCCAGAGCCCTGTGTTCCACCTCTGCTGACACAACTGCTCCGTCCCTTCCCTGGCCACCTCGCCCGTCCCCTCTGGGTCAAGCTGCCTGGTGGCAGTGAGGACTGGACCAAGCAGGTCCCGCATGCAGCTCCACTGCGATCAGGGTGAGCTGGAACCCCCGGCTCAGGGGCTTTGCCCCTTCCTGAGACTCTGGCACATCACCGAGACCCACGCGATGGGAGCAAGCATCGCTCACCTGGTTCTGGTCACTGGGTGGGATGGAGAGGATGGTGCTGCTGTCCACCTCCCCCATGAGGAACTCGGACACGCTGTGACAAGAGGAACACAACTGGGGTCAGCAGAAGGAAGGACCAGCAGTGACCTCATTTGTGTCTGAGGCCGTGGAAGCTGCAGTGTTCATTTCAGCAGGGATCAGCTCAGCTCCGCGTGACGGGGTCTTGGCAATGCAGGTGGAGGAGGAGAACGCAGCCTGGTGCTGCAGAGGGGCCAGGGGCTGGAGCCCGTGGGCTGGAGCTGGCTGTGGGGCGCCCCCGGGCGCTGCAGCAATTGCTGGTGCAGGTGGCAGCAGGAGCGGGTGCCTGCGCACGCACACCTTAAATCCACGCTCCCAGCATGGTCCCCCTGGTCCCCAGCCACCACGCGGGGGCTGTGCGTGCGCGAGGGGCTGGGGAGAGGGCTGGGCTGGGCTGGGCTGGCAGGGGGTGATGGGCTTGGGGGGTCCCTGCCTGCGGGACAGCTGGCCAAAAACCCTTACGTGCTGCTGAAGGACACTGCGATGGTCTCCACGGCCTTCTCGAACTCCCGCTTGTCTGTCTCATTGTTGGATTCGTAATGGAAGCCTGGAAATCGAGGAAATGCGGGAGCCCTGTCACCATGAGCGCCTGTCCCGGGAGGACCGACGGCTCCGGCCGGTCCGGGGCAGCTGTGGGCAGGGACCCTCCGTCCCTGCGGCACAGCCCTGGCATGGATCCTCCCTGGCACCTCCCGCCCACGGGTTCAGGGGTCTCGTTGCTCCTGGAGATTTTGGGAGCTCTCTCCAGAGCATCCTAGCAAACGCGCTGCATGTGGGAGCACTCTGAGAAGCAAACGGCCTGGAGCTGGGAAAGGCTGGAGCTGCCTGGGTGTGGGGAGGGCTCGGGGAGCAGTGGGGGGGTCAGGGCCATCCCTATGGGGCGCGGACTTTGTCCAGCGCAGCGTTCCGTGTCTGCTTCCTCACTGCTCATTTCTCTCAGGATGGATTTCCCTGCCAGCATCACTTGGCTCACATTTCTATTTACTGTCTTTACCCAGGGCTGCCAAAAAAGCACCGCTGACTGTGAACCTGCCTCGCTGCCGTCATCGCCTGGCTCCAGAGCCCCCCGCCCCGAGGCGCAAAGGCTTCCTCTCGCCCAGGTGAAAGAGGAACCGTCAGCGGCACCGGCACTGACTGCGCTCCGCAGGCACCGGGGCTGAGGGACGCTCACGGCGCCTCTGCTGCTGGGTGAGACCCGGATCTGCCCTGTCCCGGCCGCCGGCCCTGCGGCCATCGGTGTTCAACCTCACTCCATCTCGGGGCCCGGGGCCCCACGTGGGGCTGGCCCCATGGCGGGCTCCTTCCAGCCCGCGACGAGGCTTCCTGTCCCCTCGTGGTTACCGTTCGGTGTCCAGGAAACGGAGCAGTGACGCAAAATGTTGTGCTCTGCCTGCGGTTAGCGCAGCCCGCCCGCCCTCCCCGCCGCGGTTGTAACTGCTCTGCCCCGGCCAGGATCTGGGCTCCACAGACCCTGCTCTCATAGACACGAGGTGTTCCAGGGGCGGTGCAGGAGCGGAGCCAAATGTTGGAGTGTTTTTCCTGCGGCCGTGCTTGGAAACCCCCAGATCTGGGCTCTCATTTCTGGCACTGCACTGCCCTTAAAACACAAAGACCGAAACCAGGCAGCCCTGCCCTGGGTGGGGGCACGGGGCAGGAGCAGACCCCAGCGTGGGGACAGGCAGGAGG
>VXAA01006884.1:17768-36493 GCA_013399115.1 Anseranas semipalmata | reverse complement strand
TTATCTCAGCCCATGAGTTCTTGGGCTTTTCTTTTGTTTTTTGTTCCCCATCCATTGCAGGGTGGGGCAGGGGTGTGGGGAGTGGGCTGTGTGATGTTTGCTGGTTAAACCACAACAACATTGAATACTGTCATTCCCCAAGGAAAGTCCACAACTTGGACTAACAGAGTGTCAGCAGAGTGTTGCATGGAGATTGTCATTCGGTCTCAGCAGGAGAGGAAAGATACAAGTACTAGGATTTCAGAAATTTAGGATATGTTTAGATTTTTCCTCACTAAGCTACACCTATTTTGTCTGAGGTATTGGTTCTAGAGGAACTAAAACTTGTCAAGGACATATTAGCTTGTACAGCATTCAAAATTTATTTATTTTTTCACACTCACACAAAGTATTTTGCAAACATGTATATTTATACACCAGGCTTCACAAGGAGAGACTCTTTTAGATATGTTTTGTCCCTTTGCAGAAATTATATACAAACACAGGGATCCTGCTGGGAGATTCAGAAAAAAAGTGCAAAATTAGAACTTAATGTGAGAAAAACAAAGTCATGTTGAATCCATATTACTGAATAAAAAAAAAAAAAAGTGTTTTAAAACTAATTTTTTTTTAACTAAAAGATACAAGTGCATTTTTCCAAGTGAATTATAATTGAATTAATAAGTTTCACTAATAATAATACTGTCTCCTAACTCATTAAAAGAAAATTTCTTACTATGGAATATGGGAGGGAAAATAAAACTTGAATTTCATAATAATTTTAACGAAGCACTTTTTTTGGAAAGCATATCTGTGAAAAAATAGTAACTTCCTTACCCCTTCCCTCTGCATTTCTTGGTTAATATTGATATTTTAAAAATAAGCTTCAAAATACTTTAAAATTTATATATGTATATATATATATATACATATATATATCCCTTTGAAGATTTCTTATGAATGAGAGCTTCTTTCTACTGTCTACAGGTTGTATTTTAACAGCTGGTGGGCATAAAAAGGCTGTAACAAGCAGCTAACAACATTACTGTTATTGACCGGTAGTTAACATGTTCTGCTTTTATGAAAGAAGAAGAAGAAAAAACATTCTCTGGCATAGACGTGTATTCCAAAATAACCTCCTGATCTGTTATCTCGGAAGCCAATTTAGCAATCAGAGAGCTCAGGTGACTACCCAAGGTGTTTTGGAGACAAAGAAAGACTAAAACAAACAGTAATATATCATTACTATGTAGCCCAGTTCAACTTAAACATCTTAAAGAGTACTGTATTGTCCCCATGTCTAGGAAGGAGTAATTAGAGGGAACACTTTCTGAGAACACATGAAAATATCCTGTCAAAGGCATTGAAGTAGGCGTGAAATCACTTTTTTAAGCTTCAGGAGTCTAACTGAAAATAATCTACTTCAGAGAATGTCTTGCTAAAGTTGACCTGAATTTCAAGCTGACTAAAATCAATTTTTGACAAGTAAATTATCGAACAAAAAAAACCTATACTGTCTAAATTTCATATAATCATATAGACTTATCTCTATATTAAGAATTAAACAAACATCATGAGATGTACCTGTTAAACTGAAAAAAAAAAAAAAAGAGAGAGAGAGAGAAGGTTTAGGAAAATCTTTAAAAGTTTTGAATTTCAGCTGCTATAACAAATTTTTATCAAAAGAGCCTCTCAGTACTAAAGGGTTGGGTATGTTGGAAATAGCCAGCTCATTTCCATCTATTAAAATCCAGGATGATAATGAGCTTTTTGTGTTAAAGACTGTTCATAATTTTGCAGGATAGAGTTTTCCATTTTAAGCCAAGTTTCCATCATAATAGTTTGAAAACTGTTTATCAGGGCTTTTCTATTTTCTAAGTTTATTTCATCTGGATTGGTTTCAGAATTCATACATAATATTACATTCCCATTATTATCTTTTATAAGCTATAGTAAACCATACTTTTTAGCTTATAAATAATTATAGTAATACACTGACTTTGAAAAGCAATATTACAGTAATTGTCATTTGACATTTTTACAGCTTCATCCCCAGACATGAATAAAACATTTATATACTTCATGAAAATAAACCCCCTACTTCCCAGACATTCTGAACGGAGAGACAACAGTTAAAATGCCAGCCTGGTTATATTGTATAGCTATGATTGAGGCTGCTTAATGTAGAAAATAATCTTGAAATTATATATTTTTAGACATTTATTTTCAAATTTCTGAAGTTCAGTTTAGGTAAGCATACATACAAATTAAACACCTTTGAAGATATAATTTACAGAGTACTTCACTTTCTCAAATCAGCAGACATTCAATTTAGATTTTTGTACATATCTTAACAGAATTTAAAGGCATTTGTTCTACATAGTATTTTGAATGTATAAAGCCATACTCTGGAGGGTCATAATTTCGGTATAAAACATTTATTTAACTAAAAATGACAACAAAAAATGTATATTTAGAAAACCTCTCATGAAATATATCTGGCCTAGACACCAGATAGATAAAGGATAGATAAATTCAGGAAAATGAAAGAAGAAGAGAAAAAGAAGTATTGTCCTTAGTTAACATATTGGATTTCATTTACACAAATAAAAAAGTTGAGGACTGAAAATAGATGCATATGCATTATAACTTACATTGTTTAACCAGTTTCTGATGTTCTGTTCTTTTAATAGATGAACATATTCCACACTTCTCATTGGAGAGTGTGGAAAACCTCTGGAATGCAGGCAATTAATCCTTGTATACATGGTAAGGTACTTTCAATTTCACATCAATCAGTAAAACTGTACTAATATAATCTCAAGTAAGATTAATTCTCTTCTGGTATAGGAAATATTTTTTTTAAAAGGTTTAGTTCAAAAGCTATTCTTACACCAATATTTTAGTTTCCATGATGAAAAGAAAACAAACATTAGTAACAGCTATTCTTGAGTCATACCTTTGAAGTACAGAAATGAAAGAAACCACAGAGAATAAAGATGACATTTTTCTGTTCACATACCCACAGAACAACATTCAAAATACATCTAAAATTAGATGAAAAAGCTCTACTATTTTGTATTAATAGACTTATCAATAAGATAGGAAAGAAACTGATACAAAAAAGACAGAGAAAACTTAATGCCTTTAGAACTGTGAACGTCAAAACCAGATTATTTTTTTAAAAAAAATTCTCCTCTATCGTGATGTATGGCTTATGCTGGCGTAGACTTTGTATTTCTCAGGTGTTAGCCTTGCAAACTCAAAGACAAATTTACAGTTTCCCAAGGAATATTCCAAACTACCCATCTATACTACCATCTATACCCATACTACCCATCTATATTTTCATTGAAAGATACATATCATCACATAAACTTCTTCAACTCTACAGAAATTACAAACCATTGCTAGGAAATGCATAATGAACAAATCATTTCAATATACAGATTACCTCAAGTAGTCTAGACAAAAAATAAAATGACTAATGAATGGATACTGAAATCTTACTCAGAAATTAAAATAAATTTATAAAATGAATACACATATCTGAAAAATGTTAAATGTAGTAAACATTATTTAACTGTATCCACTTTGTCATTACTCAGAATAAACATTGCATGTTGTGACTCTTACTTAAAGTTGCCAGTCATAATAAATATTTTTATTGTTTAAACATAAACATATTGCACAATAACTACTCACAACCTAGTTGTACTTGTTGTATATAAGTCACTCTAGGCTATTTTGCTGCTGGAATGGATTTTCATTTTATCTGTGTGTTTCCCAGAGATCTTAATGAATAGACAATTATACAGAATTACTTGGAACAGGATCAAAGAATTTTATTTTATTCACTGAAAAAAAAAATGCTTTTCTTCCTCCTTGCTTCAAAATATTTTCTGAAAGAAATCAAGGAATGTTTAGTAAAATAGTTCAGAACACAGTGTATTAGAAACTGTAGTCATACATATACACAGAGTTTCACTGTCATACATACACCAGACATGATTTTAAAACTTTTGTAGTCCATTGATTTTAATTGATTTATCCAAACCTTTCTTGAAATAGGACAGAATAAATTCCAGCATTAAGAATGAGTTAGTTTCACAGGAAGTGAAAAATAGAAGGAAGCATTATTTGTATGAGTGCAAAGAAGCAAATAATTTAATTCATAAGGAAACAGTTGCTGTGTTAACGTTGGTGGAGAATCTGCATTAGACCCATATAGTGGAGGATTTGGACTAGTCCTGGTTCATCAATGGAGCTCAGGCAATAAGGAACAAGTTCTTCATTTTCACTCAGAATCCATTTATAAAGTTACCCCAAAGAACAATGGAAATACATGGTATAAACCATGTATTTCCAAAAATAATGGAAATTCCGTGATGCACCATAATGTGGACTTTTATTCGGATATATCTTTTTATTATTTCTACTCTTCATCTCTGATTTTTCTCTTTATTTTGTGTGTCTTTCCTAATCTCTCCCCTTTGTTACACTCCAGATCTTGCTATCGACAAAAAAAGGAATAAACCTTTTATGTGAAACTTAGAATTTATCGTTAGCCTAATTAAAAAATTTATCTGTGCAATCAAAATGTAGCAAACAGTTAATACTGTTAGTCCAGGTACAATAAGGCTAGGATCAGCTGTCCAAAATTACCTAATTTTGATGCAAACAAAACAAAACAATATTGCAGTAGAAGTTGTTATACAAGAAAAGCTTTTGCTCTCTTAGCAAATCTCCTGGTCACTGTACCTCTAAGTCTTGACGTTGACAGTTTTAGCCATTTTAGGGGGAATATCGAGTAGGTATCATCCTGAGCTCTCCCTCAAGAGCAGTGTAAAGTTAATGATAGGGATTTCTACGTTCTTTTTGTGAGAGGAAACACAACTCTATCAGTCTGAAACTTTATTTTACTCTAAGTGGTGCATATTAAAAATATTAATTTATATTTGCCCTTTATATTTGCCCTTTTCATAAACCCTGATATGAGTTTTCATCCAATATCTAATCTTGTGTTACTGCTCCCAACTGAGCACTGCTGAGTTTTCAACAGCCCAGGGATCAGTCCCAGAATTACCATATGTCTAGACCTTTGAGGCCTTTGTTATCACCTCTTGCCTGTACTGCTTTAATCAGAATCGTTATTTAAGGGTTATTAGGGTTATAGATAGGTCATTCCACACAGTGTAACTTTTTTTTTTTTTTTTTTTTTTTGCATTTATATCAAAGTTATTAACAAAAGCTGTTAAGGTATTCAAGCTAAGCAAAACTTAGACAAATTAGGTTTTAGCCACCTGGCCATTAGATAAATGTTGCAAATAAGAAAGCTAAAACAAACTGCAAACACAGTTTCAGACAGAGTTTGGCAAATCCTGAGTTCTAGGTTATATTAATAATAATAAAAAAAAAAAAGTCACTTGTTACTTGCAGTGATGATATTATACTTATCAGACTATACATAGGGCTACTCTTTGTGCTACTTCATTCTGCTCTCTGACAACCTTTTCCATCATATGCTTGATGCAGTCACTTATGAATTAAAGTTGCATGTAGTACATAGCATTATACTTTTTGGTTTTATTCCATTTATTATACAATGTGGAAGTTGTATTTCTGCATGTCAGCATTTAGACCAGTAGTGTAATTACTTTTCAGAAACGATTCATTATATTGGGCAGTATGCTGATTTTCATGGCTAGAGGACATACAGATATGTGGCACAAACAGTCTAAATTCACAATGAAACTCTGGGATCTTAAAATGTCATTGGAGAACATTGAAACATGACAGATTCTTATGTAGAATACTTAGTTCTGGAAGAGTTCATTATTGAACTCTTATTAAGGGTTCATTATTCATGAATTCTTTACCATAATTTACCTTGGTCCTTCCAAGAATGAGTTTGTATTCTTTTCTGTTCCTAAGACAAATAATTGCAAGTAACAAATAAAAAGGTGATGAGATAATAAATTAAAGCACAAAGGATGTGCACCAGTATTTGTTGTTGTTGTTGTTGTTGTTAAATAAAAACAAAGTTACTAATAAGATTTTAGGACTTCTACGTGTTCTGTGAAATTGTTTAATATCTGACACCAAATAGATGATTTTACAAAAAAAAGTATTGGTGCTACTTTAAATTGGTAGTAGTAGGACTTGAACTCATTTGGAAGTGGAAACATAAAACAGTGTGTGGATGAAGCAATTTGGATCTGTGCTGTTGTAAAAAATACATTTCTAAGCATTCGCACAAAATCTAGTGTTGTGATAGGATACAGTCATGTAGACTAGTCTAAACTGTGTCTGGCTTCCTCCACCTAAAAAAATAATGAGCACTGAACTGATTGAGAAATATCAAAAGGAGGATATCAGTCTTGATATATCACTTCAACTAAATCTGAATGTTATCTGAGCATTTTACTTGTATTCTCATGATTATCCAGACCTCAAAAGGCTGAGCATTTACTGACCAGTCACCTCGACTAATATCCACATATATTGAGATATGTAATGGTAAAAGTAAAGACCTTGAGAGCTGCAGTCTGCCCAAGCAGCTAAGTAAATAATTGGATAATTAGCCCATGCCAGCTCCATTTTGTCATACTTATATTTATTAATATGCTATCTAGTGATTTCGATTGTGTCTGTTTCTCTGCAATCTCTTAACCCTTCTAGATTCAACTCTGTAAGAAAGAGGCAAAAGTTAGAGCTGGTCTCACTTTTCTTTTCTTTTTTTTTTTTTTCTTTTAATTTTAGGTTACTCATATACCTAAAGAGGTATATATATATGCTGCTTAAAAATGTAGATTCTAATAAAAGATACTTATATATTAAAAAAGGGAGAAAAAAGAATGTCAGAAGTAGAAGGGAACAAACAAACAAGCAAACAAACAAAGATGGTAAACCTATGACAGCATTAATCTCAGTAAATGTTTCTGTCCAGAGTCTAGCTGAAATTTGCTTACCTAGTGGATATGTTTTAATTGTTGTTACTGAATCTATTCTTTCTGACCCAAGATGTCACATCACTGTGGTTGAAGCCATGCTTGCTAAGTTATTCTGGCATTAATCACATTTATTGTTTGCAAGACCACAATTCTCTTATTCATGGGCACTGCCCTTGGGAATGCAGGTCACTGTTATCTAACAGCAGAATCTACAGCTGCTCTTGCTGACTTCAATTTGAGTCTTACTTCCTCAGCAGAGGTCATATAGAAGCAATTGAAGTTAATTTTATGAGACATCTGTTATATTTGTGGTTATACCCATTCTTCAAGATAGCCCTCTAAAGTAACTGTTGCTAAAAGGAAATGTGAATGTTATCAGGCACCTTAAGATAGAAGGAAAACAAACAAGTGAAAGAAAATATAAGAAGTTATTTGATGATTACTGTTGAACTTGACAAAGTAGGAAATTATTTTAAATGAAGAAACCCATACTTGGAGTCTGAAATATATACAATTTGGCAAAATGCAAAAAGTACAACTCCAAAGCATTTTACACTCGTAAATCTGGAAGAATCCTCTGACCATTACTATGTTGCAATGCCAAAGTACAGATATTTTTAAATATCTAAATGATATACCAACAACTACATTCTTTTCCAATTTCCTATATGATACAGAATTATATTAGATTATTGTCAATTTATACCTGGAAAATAAAAGAAAAAGAATCCTGGATATGTAGAATGTTTTCTTTTTTCCTTTTTTTTTTTNNCATGTTTTTTTTTTTCCTTTTTTTTTTTTTTTTTTAGTGAATGTGATCATTTTTCCTTCACAGTAAATTACTACAAATTAAGAAATAAGTAGGAAAAATTGTATATATTAATTATCATCCTTCTACATGTAATCATCCAGATGCACATTGTGGTGTTTTTCTCCTTAAATGTAGGTGTCTGCTTAGAGTTAGTAAGCCTACACACTCCGTATTTCCTAAAGTACTATCTTTATTTGTAAAATAACATATATCAGAAATGCCTGTTTTTTCTTCAGTGCAAATGAAAGATGAGAAACCTAGCCAATTTTTTGTCAGTTCCATCAATGTACAAAACAGCAATCTAACCTTTTTCTCATGGAGTTGTAGGAGTTCAGGGGTAATAAGTTCCTTGAAGACAGCCACAGACAATTGGATTCGGTGTCATATTGCCTCAAGATAAGGATTTCAAGAATTAGTTCCTTCAGTTTCTTAAGATTATTTTTTTTCCTTAGGGCTGTTTACTGAGTACTTCTTAAGCTGTGCAAGTTCTCCTCTGACTTTTTTTTTCTCTCAAGCCTGTAACTCCTGTAATATAGAATTTGCCATTAGATTTTTCTGCTTTGACTGAGCTGTACTACAAGGTTTCTTGATGTTTGTATTTAGAAGCTTTGTTTCCTTTCCTGTTCCTAATGTCTATTTTTTTTTTTCCTGCATATTCTCTGTATACAGCTTTCTATACACTGAAAAGGTCTTCTGTTTTCCTGTGGAATTCTTTGGAGGCTGAACAAAACCCAGATGGCTGTCTGAAGAAACAGTCTCCCAGGAGATATATGGAATGCTCACAGATGTGTTTTCCAAGGGTACCTATAAAAATACCATTAAACTTAAGAAACATGATTTGCAATTTCTACAAAGATTTCTCTCTGTTAAGTAGTTTCAGATATTCCCTTTTTACATATATGATTACACCAGTTTCCTTATAAGCAAAGAATTAATTCATTTTTCCTGAGACTGCCATATAGACCAGGTCAACTGGAATATGGCCCTATCCAGCCCTATTTTAGCTTTAATCATAGCACTAAGAGAAATTCCCCAAGACCATAAACTGCAAAAAAATCTGGACTAAACCAGTTTTAAGCCAATATCACACCCTATCACTTAAATTAGTTTTGCAACTCTTACCCCTTTCACGTATCACTTCTTTCCTGCTTCCAACTATTGTAACTTTGTCATGACACTGTCAGTTGTATACATTTAATTCTATTGGGTGCATTATTATTATTTTTTTTAATGTGGTACTTTTTACAATAATATTTGTTTTCTGTTCTGAGATAGACCATACGCACCATACCAATCTTGGCTGCGGTTGAACTTCTTACCCATTCTGAGAGTGCATCGATATGTCCCACTAGCATCCACATATCCCATTTGCCAAGAAAGTACCTTAACTACCAGGAGATACAGTGATCCTGATTAAATATTTCAGCATTATTCATACAGTTAAGTGTATATCACCCTTCTTGCTGGGACCATAATAAATCTCAAAATGCATACATTGTACAGCCAGAAGATGATCATATACAAGTTATGGTTATGACTATAGCTATGTGGCTAGGACCTCCTGTATGAAGGAAACATTATGTGCACTTAAGGTAGTCTACTTTAGGTAGTCTGGAGTTTGACATTACATAATGATACGCTTGTTGCTTACTGTGACATAAAGAATATAATACTTCTTGTATTGAGTCAGCCAAAGGTCCATCTAGCCCAGAATACCACAAGGTGTCTGGGGAAGGACATAAGAAAAAGACAAGCATGAAAGATACTTCCTCTAACCATTTATGGAGATTCTGTTAAAGTGGAGAAGTGGAGCTACATAAATACTGTATATTTACTGGTTAATTACTCTACTAACTGTGCTTAGGATGAGATAGCCCAACTCCTTGTTTCATAGGAAGAGCATTCAATGGATAGATAGATGCTGTCGGTGTTTAACAGATCTCTGTCAGTCTTCTCCTATGCATACTTTTTGAACAACCCCCCCCGCCCCACCCCAGGTAATCTACGCTGCTTATATTCTTCCATCTGTGTTTACCAGTACAGGTATTAGAAGCTTTGTAGCTACTGTAATTTGGAACAACCTTTCTTTGCTTCTCTGCTTCATCAGCTTGCCATCTCATCTCATATTTCAAACATACCTTTTCTCCCTTGACTGTTCTTAATTTTTCTATCTCTCCACCAATATTCTTCTCTTTAACTTTATTAACCAACTTTGAAAAAATGGATATTGTATGTATGATAATAAAGTCATAATATTATAATGGTAAATGTTCAGAAAGACTTGTAACAATATCACAGGCTTTGTTTTAACTATGTACATAATTTCAATGTGTTAAAATAAAAGGCAACTGAAGAAAAGCAATACAGACATTATTGTCTCAGTTCAGTTGCCCATGTATTTCCTACCAAATGTCATTTGAAACATCCTAAAGTACCCCACCTGGCTTCCAGCTGCCACTTCAGAAAGCTCCCTGCCTTCCAAAATCATATCTGCCAACTGTCTGGGAATCTTTCAGATAAACTAAGATGTCTCAAAAATACTGTGTTCAGGCAACTGAACTGATTTCTAACTTCCTAAAATGACTGACTGAATTGCTCCATAGATACTCATGACTGTACAGACTAGATCTACAGTGGCTAAGATGAGATTTAATACCCTACTTCATGTGAAGACCTCCAGGTGTCAGTTTCTAACTAGAGATGAATTTGGAACTAAATCAGACCCATATCACAGTTTGTATGCTTAAGAATGATTTGTAATTTTGAGAATTTAAATTAAATATATATATATATATATATCTACATGAAAGTAGCTCTATAGCTACAAGCTGGCCTTGACTCATTTTTCCATACTTAGTTATCTGATGACTTTCCCAATATCCTAGTTATGGCCTGACCTCCAGCTGATGTTGTGTCTAGAAATGGGTCTTTCCTATGTTCTCATGTCTGACATACAGATGTCTCAGGTTAGGGAGCTTCAAAAGACTTCCAGATGCCTATCTGTGTTTATGAGACAACTGAGACTGGCTTTAAGCATCTAATTTATATGTCAAAGTTTGGAGGATAACCTCCCTTTGCTCACTCTTAAGCAGTACAGAGAGATGAACTTAAATGCATAGAAACCATGTCAAGTTTCGGCCTGAGCCATGAGCAATAGGAACTTAAGAGACTGCCAGGGTAGAAGTATCACTGAAAACTTGTCCTGTTCAGTAGTTTTAAAAAATAGAAATTGGATGTCAGTAACAGGAATAGTAACCTTTGCATTTTCAAATTCAGACATTAGTTGAAGAGAAAGATACTAGAATGGCTGGTAGAATGATAGACTAAAGGAATCTAAGAATAGATGTCAGAATGAGGTTCTCTCCAGCCAAATGTTCTGTGTCTGATGGTAGTCACAAGTGTAATTTCTGTTGTTAGGTCTTCACCTAAAACACAAAACAGACAAAAATTAAAGGACTATACTTAATTCCATTTTTCTTTTAGTGGAACAAATAGTCATTTCATTGTTACTCTTTACTTTTTATATTTATCTGCATTAACGTTCCAGGTTTTGAACTATTTTCTGCAGAAAACATACAATAAAAAGAGCCAAAAAAAAAGAGCTATTTCTTACAGTCAGCTCACATTCCAATATGTAGAAAGTTTGTTGAGAATAAAAACTGCACTTATACTGGAAATAGTATCTTTTTTGATTTAAGCACAAACAATGACATATATATTTATATATTTTTCACTTTTTTTCTTTCTATTTTCTTCTTTTACATTTTGTTCTCTCATTCATTCTAATTTTTATCTACAGTTTCTCTCAGTTCCACTATTGCCAGACATTTTCCTTTTATACATTCTCTGTTTTCAAGTTTACTGTCTTTACTAGATTCCACTGTAGAAAGGCTTTTTCCTAATTTTTTTTCTTCCAAGCTGTGTACTTTTGAGTTTGTGGTTGTTTTTTTTTTCTTTTTTTCTTTTTTTTTTTTTTACTCTTGATTTCACCCTGTACTTCTCTCTTCACTGGTGTATCAGATGTTGATATTACATCTAAAAGAGCTCTAAAAGAGCATCTCAAGCTTCCTTTATAACTAGCACAGGAAACCACTTCTATGATTTGTCTTAGGCAACTATACACAACTCAATATGTGAGATGAATAGAATCCTTGAATTTTTCTCTGACTACTACTATTTCTTCTTTTTTTTTTTTTTTTTTTTTTTTTTTTTTTTTTTTTTTTCATTTTTACTTGCTACATTTTTCACCTTTGGATTTGGATTTTGTGATAAACAGAAAAAAATAATATTGTTCCTAACTTCATTTTCCTTTCCTATCCATCTATTTCTGAAGAAAAGATGATGTTATGATCTGACTACAGAAGGAGGACTTTCCAGCCCTAGGACTTTGACAAACTTCCTTGAAGTGTTAGGCATGTGCTGAGCCGAGAAGTATTTGAAGGGAAAAGAGATAAAACCCTTTTCATTCCTTATATGTAAACTCAGATATAATTTGTTGCATGTGGACCTCAACTGTGTTTTAGAAAATATTGTGATTTTCTTATGAAAAGAGTCAGATATGTATGCATAAAGCACTATCCTGCTTTAAGCTTTAAACAATAGTTTATATACAAGGACATACACCCTACTTCTTCTGAAACAACACTTTCTTATGCTATAGCTTATGCTACAACAAAATAATATTCTAGACACTTTGCATGTTCACTCCTAACTCCTTTATCAGTATTTTTTCTCTTACTTTGTCTTTAGGTAAACTGTACATTTAGCAGTAAACAGAGTAGAAAATATGATACTGATGCAAATGCTGTTGCTAATGATATGATTTGCTCTCAGTCTTATTATCTTTTGAATAATAATGACAGATAATTTAAACTTAATGCATAGGCAATTTCTTAGAATATCCATGCCAACAGCTTCAGAAAGACAATGATGCCAAGGCTAAGTTAAGAAAGTGAAGAACAATTTAGCAGATTCTCAGCTCACTGAGCAAAGATAAAAATTCTTTTGTAAGATGTTGTGGTGCTGCAAACAAAAAATCATCCATTATTCACCAAACATACAAACACTTCAAGGATTCATTGTAATTCCAGAATCTTGTTCTATTAAATGTACTTATGCGTGGATATCTATAACACTAGTAAAGCAGTGTTTTTGTGTGCTTGAAATTGTTACAATTGTGTAAAATCTATACTTGGATAAAATCATCATTTGTCATGTAATTTAAAAAAAAAAAAAAGTCAGGAATCTTGCAGACTATATTGGAAACAGAAATTAATTATTAAATAGCTATCCACTATTCTATATTGAGCTTTTAATAAAAAATAAAGTAGTATATTAAATTTTTGCTTTGTGATATTTTTATTTCTGATTGTTTCAATAGTGAGCTCTCAAGATTAACCATCATATATTCTGAATCCTGCATTCCCTACCATAACATAAATCAGGAGTAGCATTGATGAATGCAATCAAACTAGAGAGTTTCAAAACAAGTAATTGAGAAGTATATAATATAGTAAATTAATATAGCAGGCCTGTTTTTTTCATCAACTCTTGCTGTTGTGTTTATCTATAAAAAGTACCCACTACTAGGTCAAAATATGCTGTCCAGTTTTCTTTGCACTTGTCCATGACTACAAAAGAAGAAGGTGGTATTAAAATTAGTTCATGTTTTTCTGATGAGGAATGTGGTAAAGAGGAACAGCAAGCAGGGACGTAGCAGCTAACATGAGTTATTTGTAATTTGCAAACAAAGCCAGATTCCTGCTTCTCCTGTTTCTTGATAAAGGTATGCCTACACCTTCAGCTTCATCTGTTAATTGATTAGGCAACACTAAGCTCTTAGTCAACAATTTTGGGGGAGCACTGGTTTAGCTATTGCTGTGGAGTGACAACAAAGATCAATAAGGAAACCAGGATGAATAAATGAGGCATTGACAGTAAATGCAGAAGAAGACATTGAAGAGATCCTAGAGGAGCTGCTCAGACAGCGTGGGACTGCTAGAAACATTACAACCAAAGCATTGACTTGCTGCAGAGTACAGTTCCTTGCACCAGCTTGACAGTGCCTCTTTTCAAGTTAGACACCTCAACACAAATGAAAGTGCTGAGGGAGGGCTTGATCTGTTCAGGTTTTTGACTGCAAGAAATGCCTTGTACTTCTGTAGCTGGGGACACCAGTTCCCACAGAAAAACAGTCACCTTTCAGAGGTGAACTGAGACAGCAGGAGGAATAAGGGATGTAAATAATTATGAGTTAAATTCTGATTAGATATAAAAAAAAAAATCTCAGTGAGGCTTATCAAATATTGGTACAAGCTGACTACAGAGCCTATAGAATCTCTATCCTTGGAAATGTTCAAAACTCATCTGGGCAAAATCAGAAACAACCTTATCCACTTCGAAAGCTGACCCTGCCAGAGCAGGAATCAGACCAAGTGATCTTCAGGGATCACCTCAAACCTAAGTAATGCTACCATTCTATGACAAAGGATGATGATTTTCCAGGGCAGTCTCTTACAAAATCATATGGGAACTTCAAATATACTTTTTTTTTTTTTTTTTTTTCAGTTTCAGATAGAATTCTGCTAAGACTTTCTGTCACTCTAATTGTAAGCAGCCAGTTCTGTTGTTGTTGCTGTTGTTTTTTCTTATTATTATTTTTTATTTACTGACATTGTTACTAAGTATATGTGTATACTAGTGAAATAACCAAGGTCAATTTGATGTATTTACATAGTAAATCATAACTGATTGAACAGCAATATTCTGTCTCATAAGCTACCCCTTCAGCTTTAACGCCTTAGGTTCATGATTATTGAACTGAAGACTAGCAATAATCTATGTGTATATCTGAAGGTCCTAAAACAGAAAAAGACCAGAATATTAATCATGTGGTGGTAAAACTATGGCTTAGAAGGATCTTTCATGGAAGCAAAAGAAGAAGAATGCAGGTTGTCTTGAGCTCTAATTTGTAAGATACAACCAAAATTTCTTTCATGACCACAACTACACACAACTACAGTGTGAAATATATAGAAGAAAAAAAAAAAGGTTAATATGAAATCAGCACTTGAACATAAATTGAAAGCCAGTGAAGAAAAAGAAACATATGAAACTTATTTCGAGTTCTTGATATTTATTTTATAAAAAAAAAAAAAATTAAAAAAAATCGAACCGCTAACACTGTTAAGTTCCACTAAGTAAAATTATTCCAAAGTAAAATGTATAAAAACCATACAACTGCAAATAAAAAATGCGTTGATAGCCACCTCTGAAGGAAATTGTATTGTTTTCTTCCTAGCTGAAAAGTATTCCAGTATGACTGAAAGTATTTCTGGTCACCTCACCTTCCAGGAAATCTACCGAAGGAACAACAAAAACAACAACAAAATTACAGTCATGGTTTTCCTTAAAGCACCCCTTAACAAAGCAAAGAATAACAGCTTCTGGCGATACCTTATTATATTTTGATTTCCTAGTAGGCAATTGTTAGATAATTTTCACTTGCAGAAAACAGTCTAACTCTTTGCTAGAAACTAGATCCTTGGGAAAATCACATTATTAAGGTTTGCTAAAAAGGAAATGTAAAGCTGAATACTGATGAAAGGTTGTTATCAAAATCACCTGTTCTGACAGAAATTGAGCTGATAGTCTGAACCAGGAGTGACATGAAGATCAGAAAATTGAAAAGAAGCTTTCTTATGCATATAGAAAAGACAAATGAAAATAAAATAAAATAAAATAAAATAAAATAAAATAAAATAAAATAAAATAAAATGATAAAATAAGGATTTAAGTGGAAAAGGCAGCTGGTAGATGTAAAGAACTTGCACTAAATAGTAAGTAACACAAAGGTATCACCTGATTATTAATTTAATGACAAATAGGTGTGCTCACAGACTGAAGAACATTTTTCTTTTTTTTTTTGTCTCAAAATATTTTGCAAGAATGGCCCAAGCATTTGCTTTGTATTATAGCTAGTAATAAAGAAATACCAACAACAAAAATCCGTTGTCAAGTACCATCCAAAAGACTATCAATATGGCCAAAAATGGAGTGCAGGCAATCCTGAGTGACTTTCTTGTGTCAGAATGGCAGAACTGCAGCTGGCCCACAGTTTTCTTGGTCCATAGTTTGATTATACAAGTTTCACTGGTGATAATCCAAAAGACTTCAGGGCTATATAAATTCTAGAATGTATGTGCTGCTTGATTTTGTATCTGTTGTTTTTCTGTTCTGAGGTTTCCAGTTATTATGATGGCTCCTTTTCACTTGGATGGCTGGGAATTGGCCTCTAGTAAGAGGAAATCTCACCTGCTCACCATATTCCTGTTCAGCATTCTGACTGTATGCTATACTTAGAGATCTATGAATAATATAATCATTTTTTTTCCATATAAATTAATAATAGAATCTTAGAGTATGTTATTTATATATGTGATAGAAAACCTCCGAATTCACAACACTGTTATGGAGGCACTTGTACACTTTGCAAAGTAAGAAGGTGTTACTGTTGAAATAGAGGATACAAAATACAATTCTGATAAACTGATTAAAATTATATTTATTATATTTTTGCATATGTATTAGAAAATGAGTTAGGTTTTATATGTCTCCTGAAATTCTACAAAATCACAAAGATTTGAAACAGGTTCAAACCCCACAGAAATCAAACCTCCCTTTATGCCTACCTATTTTTATATAAAAAATGTGATGAATATAAAAAGATAATTTTCTGAGTTTGTGAGATATCCTAGTTCAAGAAGATGGAGGGTAATTATTGAAATATTTTGTCTTTTTTTTTTTAATTAATATTAGTTTGGTATTAAATTATTAAAGGCATAACTTTTTGGTTAAACGTCCTTTGATGTAATAGCTGTATAAGGAACCAGGATGAGGCATATCACTGGAATTGCTGCAGCTGTGCCAAGAAAAGTTGCCAGGGTAGTTTTAAATTTGTACAGCCTGGAAGTACCAGTTCTGCAAGCATTCCAATACATTCTCACATATATATGTGTTTATTTATTTATGACTTTTTATTACTGGTATTTTTGAGTGGGTGCAGTCTCCTGTACTTTGATGCTGTGTGAAAATGACATGCAAGGTTCTCTTTTATTTTTCTGTCTGCAGCTCCAAGGGAAGAAAACAAATAAATAAACAAACAAAAAACAACAACAGAAAAAACAACAACAACAACAAACAACACAAAAGAGAAGAAATAGTCTGTGCTCACTTGTCGATAACTGCAGGAACTGAATGAGGTAGAAAGAAAAGCCTCGCTTGCTGTTCTGGAGCTTCAGATCTTGTAACTGTTTGTGAATAGGTGTTGCTTGCTACACTCCAAGGGAATCCCTCATCAAGACTATGCCAGTCACATACTGCAATATCTGAGACAGACTTCTGGAACTGGATTTCAGTAGAGTTGGTTACCAACCCATGCTCCTGTAATGTATGTATGCTCAACATTAGAAATACATCTGACCAGTGTCTCTTTGTGTACCATACAGTCATCCCCAATTGGATCTGGTCCAGATGAATTCTTGTGCTACAGTGACGCAAGAAACTCTCGTGTTCCCAGGGAACTACTATGGAAAATGCAGTCCAGTATGATTTTTTTTCATTACTAGAAGGATAGTCCTTGTATTCACCTGACAGTGTAGGGTGTCAGCAATGTACCAGGACTTATGCTGGCCTGAGCTTGTTTTAGCTTGTTTTGACTGTCAGAATGGTTCCTTAATGGTCAGCTGACTATTCTCTAACCTGCAGCTGAAGCCCTGGGAAAACCTTATATAGTAAGGAAAATGAAAACATAAGTAGCCACTTCATAGCTAACAGCAGCCCTTTGTGTCAGCTGAAGCTGGGAGAAGCTATTTTGCAGCTTTCAAACCTCAGCTGGACACCAATGGGAAGGAAGTGTACTATGACAAGAAAATATAAAAATAAATCCAAATGTGCCTAAGGCTGAGGAAGAAATGATTACCAGCAAAGAAATCAGAGTGGAGACAATTCATTGTAACCCTCTCCCCTTCTTCTAGAGGGAGATTGCAATTGTCAATCTTCAGTGGAGCACAGAGGGACACTGAGAGGGTGAGCATAACACCAGGGAAAAGGAATTGATACTTGAGAGGTATTTTGCAGGAAAAAACAACAGCAACAACAACAACAACAGCAATAACAAAAACACACAAAAAAACTTTTTAACATATTTTAATGAAACTTTTCTGAATTAATTAGGTAATTTGGATTATTAGACTATTAAATCATTACATGGAGAAAAAAATAATTCTAGGTTCCACATATATGGTGTGTTCTCTTTCCCCATAATATTTGTGAGTGGAACAGTAGCAATGTCAAAAAGAAGTTTAAACTCCAAATTTAACATTTCACAGAATCACAGAATCACAGAATGATTTAGGTTGCAAGAGACCTTCAAGATCACCTAGTCCAACCTATGACCTAACACTAACAAGCCCTCCACTAAACCATGTCTCTAAGCTCTACATCTAAACGTCTTTTGAATACATCCAGGGATGGTGACTCAACCACTTCCCCGGGCAGCCTGTTCCAATGCCTCACAACTCTTTCAGTAAAGAAGTTTTTCCTAATATCCAAGCCAAACCTCCCCTGGCACAACTTCAGCCCATTTCCTCTTGTCCTCTCATTTGTTGCTTGGGAGAATAGATCAATCCCCACCTTGCTACAGCCTCCTTTGAGGTACCTGTAGAGAGCAATAAGGTCACCCCCAAGCCTCCTCTTCTCCAGGCTAAACAGCCCCAGCTCCCTCAGCTGCTCCTTGTAATACTTGTTCTCCAGACCCCTCACCAGCTTCGTTGCCCTTCTTTGGACACACTCCAGCACCTCGATGTCCTTTCTGTAGTGAGGGGCCCAAAACTGAACACAGGACTTGAGGTGCAGCCTCACCAGGGGGACAATCACTTCCCTAGTCCTGCTGGCCACACTGTTCCTGGTACAAGCCAGGATGC
>VXAA01006884.1:2776-16853 GCA_013399115.1 Anseranas semipalmata | reverse complement strand
TTTTTTAAGAGCTGTTAGAGAGCATTCAGGTCTGCGTTTTATTTCTAGCTCATTTTCTTCTTCAATTAAGAAGAAATGCATGCGTAGTATTTATCATTTCCTACATAAATGTTAAATTATTTAATAAACATTATTACACCTAATATGTTTGCAACCTTTTTTAAGTTTAATAGCAAGCAAATGACGAATACTATCATATAGATGAGGGAAGAGTAATGTTTGAACTCAACAGTTCTAACAATATCACTGAAAACTGGGACTAGAATTGTTTCACAACTTTACAAATGTCAGTACCTGTAACTAACGTAATTCCTAATAAACATATATGAAATAGTCATTATTTTATGATACCTTTTTTGAAACCTAAGTTACAGGTAGTAAATGGTAGTACTCTACTTCTACTGTAATTAAATAAGGATTAACCTCTGGTGTTCTAATGAATGCTGGCAAAGCAAGCTTAATTTTTTCACTTTCATAATTATTCAACCAAAACAACAAGCACCATATTATTGTATTATTATTGTATCATTATTATTACATTTTATCTTTAAGATACTGTTGATTTCAGTGACTGTTAGACTCACAGACATTCCTGAGAATCCCTTAATACATTGTATTCAGTCTGTGTACTCTGGTACCAAAACAGATTTCTGTGAGATTGCACTTAAAGAATATTGATCTGTTCTCCTTGTAATGTACATACATTTGTCATTAGAAATTCATTAGATGAAATGCATGCTGAGCAATGCCCACTGTGATAAGAACCATGTCCTACTCTAGTTCTCACAGTTATAAACTCATTGGTACAGTAGGAAATCAGACCACACTGTGTTTTCTCTTTCTGTGGTCTTGGACTCAATTCTGCACAGATGGTACTTTTCAGTATATATAATTCTGTAATGTGATTGTAGTAGTTGATTACAATCCCAAGAAAATTAGATCACTTTATTTATATTTCTGAATAAACTGTTAGTCCCCACTGAATTACTATATGCAGAGTACTTAATAGCATAAGTTGTCAAGAGTTTTCATGTCAACTATTTAGAAATCTGAGCAGCTTGTTACAATTGAACTTTTCTTTAAATTATTCATTACCACTTATTTTTCCTCACTTAGAGCAGTCTCTGAAACCTCACCACCACCTGTAACATTGTAAAAGAATCTGAAAATGAATAGTTTCAAATCTAACTGGAGTAATTAATAAAATATTTATTTTTCACAAAAATTAACTAATGAAGCAATGTTTTCAAAAAGTAAAGAGAAAATTAAAGAAAATATCTTAAAGGAGGAATGATATCCTTATGGAGTAATTTCTGAATTTTAGATTCCATGACATTTTTAGTCATGGAATAGTCATGGAATTTAGTTACTTTAGATTAAAATGAGTTATTTTAGTTAAATATTCAAGGGTCACGATTTTGGAGAAAGTGTACTATTTGTAGACTCAATACATCATCAAAATCATAGAGGGAGGCTTCTAATATTCACATATAAACTTATACTTCAATGTTAAGCTATTTTTGTTATCTCTATTTGTGTAAGAATGTTACCATCATAGGTAAGGATGAGGAAAGGGACTAAGAAAGGAGCTACTTGGTTCTTACATACTGAATTGCTTTTGCAAATGAGTTCTAAAATGATGTTTTAATGTACTGATTTGAATACATGTAACTCTGAGAAAACACCTTCCCTCTATTGTTTTCACAAACTTCACAGATTTTTTTTAAATATGTTTTATTAATTAATAGAAATGATAGAGACGATGTGTTAGCTCTAAAACGTTAAAAAAAAAAAAAAAGTACCAGGCAAATCCAAGGTATGAATTTCTGGAAGTGAGGCAGCAAAATATATGATTGTATGGATGTTTGCTACTTCAGAAGAATCCTTCTCCTGAGTTAGACACATGGGCTTAACTGAGTGCATGGTTTTTATTTTTGATTCATAGGACATACTTCAAGAAAAAGTAAGTTCACTTCATTGTAATCTTTATGTTCAGAATAAGAAGTTTCAGAGTAGATTGGATCACTTCTGAACAACATGGGACAGGACCTGAGTAAAAGTGTCCATGTAGTTACCTCTAAAATGCTATCCTAAACATCTGCAATTCATAAAACATATTCATCACTCTTGTGTCCTAGTTCATACCAAATACAAGGAAACACACCAAGGATTTCTATCTAAGGATAGAAAAATTACTGGAAAAGAAAAAAAAGTATTTCTTACTGGATCAGAAAGAGAAGGAGAAATTTTAAGTGAAAGTTAAGGTAGGTGTTTATTCATACCTATTCTGGAGAATTTCAGTTTAAAATGTGAAGTTAAATAAGAATACCTAACAGGAAGTGACTGCAGACCAGGATTTCTTTGCAACAGGTGACTTCCTTGACAAATAGACTGTAGAATAATGTACTCCTGTTTCTTTTTAGGCCCTATAAAACTTCTGCATAATGCCATAGCCTCAGTAAAATAGGTGGAAATACTCCCAGTTCCTGTGAACAGCCTCTAGTCTGGTATGTTAAAGCTCTAATGACAGAGAAAGGAAGTGAATACAGACTTTCTGTTTGCTCATTGAGCTCTAAGAACCATGGCTGTCATATATACATATACACATTTTTAAGTGATGTCCTCTGTATTTCAGAGGGATAAAGCCCCACACAGGACCCAGGCAGAAATGTAATTGTTTAATAGGTTTGAGTATAGCTTAGCATTGAGATCCTTAGTCCTGTTAGAACTGCACAAATGCCAAATAAGAATAAGCAAGCAGCTGTAAACGGGGAAATAGAGAAATGATGTTTGAGACCCAGACAAATACATTAAGCCCTATTTTGTGTACCTCCGTTTTTACCCCAAGGTATATCCTATTCCCTGATGTCAAAGTTTCCATTCAGATTTCTACAATTCTTTCTACTTTCCACTTTCCATTTGCTTTAACTGTTTTAAATGTAGCAAAACCATTTTAAGGATGAAATAATGCATATGAAATCAATGCATATGAAATCAATTGGCATTACACATGCAAATAATGACAAATTCCTTAGAGGGGCTGAAGGTTAACAGCTAAATTAAACTTTTTTTTTCTTTTTCTTGTCATGGTAACACGGGGAAGGGAAGGCAATGCCAACAACTGGATCAGAATCAATAACAGCATCTGTTACTGTGCAAGCCAGAATCTTCCCTGAACACTTTTTGTTGTTGTTCAAAAAGATGAGCGTACATTTATCTTGTATGCTGAGGGAGAATCAAAGTATTCTCATTGCTCTGTTATAACATCATAATTATGATTGACAATGAATTCCTTATCCATGGTAGACAAAACTTTACCAAAGGGAAAAAAAAAAAAAAAGGAAAAAGAAAAAAGGAAAAAAAAAGGAAAAAAAAAGGAAAAAAAAAAAGAAAAAATTCAGACAAGGAAAGAGACTTTGTTTATGATTATAATATAGAAGAAGCCCCTTACCCATGTCTCCACTGGATGCCAGTATGTGGACCTCAGCTACTGTGATGTCTGAAAGAAATGTCAAATTCAGCATTGAACCTATAACTTGTTATTTGTAGGAATTTTGTCTTCAGCTAAACTACTTACATGTTACAAAATATTTCTTCCTTGAAGACAAAAATACAGTTTTTGTCATAGGTGGAAACAGCAAAAAAACTATTTATTCATTAATTAAAAAAAAAAAACTTTTTTTTTCTGATTTATAATATTTTATCTGTAAAAATAAATGTATACTGGAAAATTACCTCATGACATTTCAGTCAGTATGGCTTTTTCTTAGAATAAAGTTTTTGGAAAAAAAAAAAAACTTGTTCTGCATATTTGAAATGTAGTCATGTTTGATGCTTTATAAGAGATAGTCTAAGCTTTAAAATAAAGACAAGAAATATGTCCTAAATTTAGCCTCCAAAAGTTTGTCATTAGTGTTCAGTAGAAATTTTATGAAGTTTTCTTGATTTAAGGTATTTAAGAGACACATGATGTGGTGCTTAGGGAAATGGTATAGTGGTGGACTTGTAGTGTTAGATGGATGGTTGGACTTGATGATCTTGAAGGTCTTTTCCAACCTAAATGATTCTATGATTCTGTGTGTGGGCCCATGTGGTAGGGAGGATCAGGAAACAAGACCATAGAGGGATAGGAGCAGACGGGCAGAATGGCAAATTTTGATAGAGAAAGGAGTTGATTGTGGAAGAGGATGCTCAATGACAACAATGAAGATGGCAAGCAGGCATCAAAATAGGCATGGGCAGGAGTTGGCAAATATGTAATAGAAACCATGAAGTGGATGGACCAAGCATGACATTGTGGGAATAGCAATAAGGAAGAAAAACTGGAATGAGCACTGAGAATAGAGAACTACTTTCAGAAGACAGATGACAGCAATAAGGAGAGTGGCAGTCTATCACATCAGACAAACTTCTCTCCAGACCATCAACTGGAAAATATTGTTCCTAAATTCAGTGTTTCTTTTTAATTCCCCAAAAATATTTGTGAAACTCACAACTCTGAGTGTGTCTCTTTCCTTCTGTAATGTTAGGCCAATGGAGAAGTTAACAGCCACTTTATTGCTATAATTTACTTAATTAGTTCTTATGAAAAGGGAACTGAAATGCTTGTGAAGATCTTAAGTCTGTTGATGACTTCAGAGGGAGATTACTATTTTTCTATGCTATGATTTTCCTCTATTTTTATGCATAAAAATGATACATTAGTGAATATTAAAGTTGCAAAACAATCAAAAAGTAAGGAATAGCAGAATTAAAGGCTGCCTAGCTTATAGGAAAAAAATAACTTGTAATAGTATTATTATGCCACTTTCCATGATGTTTATCTGCCTGGGGGCTGAATTATATTTGCAGGTGTAGCCTTTTTTCTAACATTTCCTAGACATCAGAATGATTAATATTTCAACATTTGAATTCCTTTAACATGCATACCTACACGGACATACCCTTAACATGCACATATAAAAACATAATTATTTCAGCTTTAGGCTATTTCCCACTGCCCATTAAAATTACTCATCACCACACTGAATTGTTAACATTTAGAATATTACTATTACTCAAGAAAAGTAGCACTATAATATCCTGAGTATAGATGGATAGCTATATAGTCATAGCTTATCAGAAGTTTTAATAAGATCATTTAAAAATCATTTCCATATTCTCAGAAAGTCTCTATTTATTTCTAAAAGTGTTAAGTTTCTCCAATATATGGTTTTGCTTTGTTTTTATTTACAAGCAGTTTATTAATTTATTAGAGATAATGTTAATTGCCTTAGTTTGAGAATGGCATATATAAACATTTTGTGTGTTCATAAAAAAGTTCATAAAATATTGTTAGTATTTTTCACCACAATAACAATAAACACTGTTGGCACAGCAGCTAATGAACAAAGAAACCACGTAATTAAGTACAATGGTCTTTTGTGACTATACTCTCTTTTTTTTAATTGCAAAGTCTATATTCATTTAGAGATTTATTCCTTGTTCTTGGGAAGCTGTTATAGTTTAGTAGGAAAAAGCTTTAAATACATTTTGTTCTTTATACAGGTACTAAAGCTGAGCAAGTTCACTTCCCCTTGATAATCACATGACTGAATCAGCTATTTTCTGCATGATTTTTTTTTTTTTACCTAAAACACGATTTTCTGTCTTTCATCTAATTTCCTGAGCAAATTAAAAGTTTTCAATTATACTAACTGTAATGAATAGAGTAGAGAAAATTACCTCAGACAGAAATAGATGTCTTTTCTAACATAGAGGAGAATGTTGAAAATATAAAACATGTATAGTAGCACAATATTGGCAGCCGCTGAAACATACATAGTTGTAAATTATATATGAGCTTGCTTGAAGACTTATTTTGTTCTTCATCAATAATGAGTAATTGTCTGAAAAACTCATATCAAATGCACACTTTTTATGAAATAAAGACTACAGGTGTAAGGTTAAAGATTTTTTAATACAGTTTACTATTATACAGTTAAATAGAAATGAGGAAAGACATGAATTCCCTGGGATCTGCTTTTTTATTACTATCATTACTATTATTATTTTCTACAAGGTATCAGAGCTTATGTTACCCTGTTACTATTTAATAACAAAAGTTATCTAATTGTGAAGACATTTATGCTGTTTACATTGACATTTTTCACTCTTTGTAAAACCATACAGAATATGATCCGCTTCTTTCATTCAGTACATTTTCTTTTTCACTAGCTTGTTTTCTTCTCAAATAGCAAGTAAGTGGGTATCATATAGGATATTACTTACCTAGCCCAAATGGTCAGTCTTCCAGAGCTGCCAGAGCATACAAAGGAACATGTATGACGACTTTTAATTCTGGGAAATCTATGCTATATGAAATCAACTAGGCAACCGTAAATCTTTGGTTACTGTAATGCAGGGGTTGAAACTCTTTTATTCAACCTGTGCCCAATTAATTTATTCCTAATCATCATTTAATCTTTTATTCATATTAGCTCGAAACATGTGTACCTTTAAACTTACACCAATTTAATTGGTCATAGTTTTGTTGTTAAAATGACACTTAGAAGATCCTCATCTGGGGACCTGGCTCATGTTCTTTATAGGAAGAACACATACAGCTTTCTTAAATAATGTAATATCCAAGGAAATAAGAAGTAGTGGGAGAGGGCTTTTCAAATAACTTGGGAAGCAACATCACGTGTATATGCAAAACGGACGTATTCTTGTGGAACTGGTCTCTGTAGTCACCTCTGTCATTGGACAGAGAGACTCATTCACGTGCTATTCAAGAGCTCAATTTTAGATATTCTGAATCTCTCCCTGGAGCAGCTGATCTCTGTCCACTAACTGTAGAAGAATTTTAAGGCAACAAGCCTCTCTAGTCAACTTTTGTGAATACCCTTCATCTCCTGAAGATACGAGTAAGGACCTAAGGTTAGATCTGGAAAGGATGACAGCATTTCAGTGCTTAAGATTGTTGTGCCCAGATTTCAGTCACCTTTCTACAAAGAGCCACCGTATTAAGGCTGGTACCTGCACTGGTTATAAAATTATCTATAAAGATTTTCTTATGGTTAGCATGAGGTCTCTAACTTGACTGTATTAATGTACTTTGCCTGTTGAAAATGATCCAGCTCCAGCCTAGTGTGTATATAGTGATCTTTGTGTGGAACTTTACTAAGAATGCATTCTTCTCAGTGAGCCTATAAAAGGTGAGGCATACCATGTGTTTAGATGGACTAGAACTAATTCATAGCTAAATTAATAATCTAGTTCGTAGCTAATTCATAATCATAGTTAATTCATAACTAATTTATAATCCAACCTTATGCTATGTCAATAGACAGATTGTACTGGGTCTGGCCAGGATAGAGTTAACTTTCCCTGCAGCAGCCCTTGTAGCTAGAACAGCGCTGGTATCACACCAGTGTTTTGGCTACTGCCGAGCAGTGCTGGCACAGCATCAAGACTCTGTCCAGACCCCCCCAAAGCCAGTAGGTGGGGGTGGGCAAGAAGTGGGGAGGGGACATCACCAGGGCAGCTGACCTAAACCGACCAAAGGGATATTCCATACCATATGATGTCACACTCAGCAATAAAACTGGGAAAGGGGAAGGAGAAAGGGGGCTGTCATTGTGAAGATGTTTGTCCTCCCAAACAACCACTACATGTATTGAGGCCCTGCTTCCCAACATGTGGCCGAACATCACTTGTTGATGGGAAGTAGAGAATATTTTTTTTCTTCCCTCTCTGATTCTGCACGGCCTTCACTTGATTTTTGTTGTTGTTGTTTGTTTTTCCCTCTTTCTTTTCTCTTTAATTAAATTATCATTATCTGAACAAATGAGCCTTTTTTTCTTTCTATCATACTTTCTTCTCCCCCTTTTCTTTTGAGAGGGGGAGTGAGAGAGTGGTTGTAGTGGAGTTTAGCTGCCCAGCAGTGTAAAACTACCACACAGATATATTACAAATCCTATATGTGTATATTTGATTGTGTGAAGGGTGTCAAAAGATAACGAAAAGATAACGCTGTTTTATGGGAGTCACTGACTATGGACAAAATAACCAATTTTGGAGCTTTTCAGAGTATCTGATGGTCAGATGTGCACTAGATCACTGCCACATTGAACAGGACAATAAACCTCTTGTTATGACCATACCAGTGGTTCTACTAAAACTTTTCAGAGTGGTTTCAAGCAAACTGAAACAGTAAGCTTAAATAAAAATAAGTGGAATCATAGAAGAAAGATGACAAGTAGAAAATTAAGAATTAAGTTGATGGCTTTGCATATGTTAATGTTGCTTCTGAATATATGTGTATTCATATATACATACATACATCTATCTATATATACATGTACACACACGCATACACATCATTTACTGATTACTGTAACGAATGAAGTGTGGTGGAAGTGTTTAGAAGATTGACAAGTCAAGCTAGCTTTAAACTTTTAAACAAAACTTTACTGAATTAATTTCTTAACACTTCATGTCAATAGTTTTTACTTTGCACACACAACTTTAACACTGATGTATTCAGCAGGATGGTCTGCACATTTGCTTTCTTTTATGATCATCTTATTTGTATTACACCTGTGTTGAATTTGGCTATACTGCCACAGTGTTTCATGATACTTACTCTTGCCAATTACATTGTTTTAGCATGTTTATAGTAGGGCTCAAGATAAACTAGCATTAATTATATCCTAACTAGCCCATTATTAGTTTATGGTTCACTACTTTTGTCTACAAGCCCTTGACTTGTAAAGCCCTTTGACTATTTGCCAGTGTTTTGGATTCTGTGATGGTTTATTAGGTTTAGGCATGATATCATACACAGGTTAATTTTCAGTACACATGCTATGCTTTAACCAGCACGGGACTCCCAGAACCCTGTGCATAAAGTAGAATAAGGCTGTGTAGTACTCCTGCTGAAAAAGTCTTGGCTGGAATTTGGTGCATGTATACACAGGACAGGCAATGCAAAAGCTACCAGAATGCAATGAATCCCTCTGATCCACAAGGGTATTTTAAGAACATCTGAAATGTATTCACAGATAAGTGTTAGTTTGGACAGAACATCCCACCACAGTGGATGTTGAGTTCAAACAGTGGATGTCCAGTCCTGTATTTGTCATAGAATCATAGAATGGTTTGGGGAAGGGACCTTAAAGATCATCCAGTTCCAAACCCTCTGCCATGAGCAGGGACACCTTACACTAGATCAGGTTGCTCAAAGTCCCATCCAACTTGGCCTTGAACACCTCCAGGGATGGGGCATCCACAGCTTCTCTGGACAACCTGTTCCAGTGCCTCACCACCCTCTGAGTAAAGAATTTCTTCTTAATATCTAAGCTAAATCTACCCTCTTTTGTTTAAAACTATTGCCCCTTGTCCTATCACTACACTCCGTGACAAAGAGTCCTTCCTCAGCTTTCCTTTAGGTACTGGAAGGCCGCTGTAAGGTCTCCCTGGAGCCTTCTCTTCTCCAGTCTGAACAACCCCAACTCCCTCAGTCTGTCTGCATAGGAGAGGTGTTCCAGACCTCTGATCATCTTTTGGCCCTCCTGTGGACTTGTTCTAACACATCCATGTCCTTCTTGTATTGGGGGCCCCAGAGCTGAACACAGTACTCCAGGTGGGGTCTCACAAGAGCGGAATAGAGGGGGAGAATAACCTCCATCAACTTGCTTGCCATGCTTCTTTTGATGCAGCCCAGGATACGGTTAGCTTTCTGAGTTGCAAGCTCAGAACATTGCTGGCTCATGTTGTGCTTCTCATCGACCAACACCCCCAAGTCCTTCTCCTCAGAGCTGCTCTCAACCCATTCTCCACCCAGCCTGTGGAGAACTGCAGTCTGCGGAAAGTCCATGCTGGATCAGTTCGGGGAGGACTGCATCTGGTGGGAGGCACCGCACACTGGAGCAGAGTATAAGAGTGGTGAAGGAGTGGCAGAGATGAAGAATTATGAAGTGACCATAATCCCAATTCCCCGTTCCCCTGTGCTGCCTGTGGGGAAGAGGTAGAATAAGGTGGATAGGGGAAGGTGTTTTTAGTTTGCTTTTAGTTTCTCACTTCTCTAGTCTGTTATTAGCTATTGTTAATAAATTACATTAATCTCCCTATGCTGAGTCTGTTTTGCCCATGACGGTAAATGGTGAGCGATGTCCCTGTCCTTATCTCAACCTTTGAGCCCTTTTTCATCATATTTTCTCCCTCTTTTCCTTTGAGGAGGGAGAGCGAGAAAGCGTTTGTGGTGGAGCTTAGCTGCCCATCAATGTGAAACCACCACAGAGTCAACTGTGTGGAACTTTGGAAAACGCGACTTTAGAAACTCTCTGACAGGTTAAAGTCAATTTACTCACAGAATTTCCCCCTCCCTCACACCCAATCCTATTAAAGCACTAGCTTTGATTCATTGTTTCCTTTCATGTACCAGTCTGCAACATGTGCCAGTTTAGGTTCAGCATTCCTAGTAACACACAGATCAACTGGAAACAGTTCAGAGAAGAGCAATAAAATGATCAAAGTACTCTAATGGGTGATTTACAAGGAAAGGTTAAAAAAAAGATAAATAGCTACAGACAGACTAAATCAGGATATGATAGGTCTATAAATATTTGAAGGCCAAGGATGGAGAGAAATAATTGTACCTGGAACACATTTATGTATGTGTATGTTATCAACTAACCTTTTAAATTCTCTTCAAAAAACAATGATATCACTCAATATCAGTCCGTTGTTCAAGCCTCTTTTCTGTCTATATGAATTTGTGAAGATTTAAAATTGCTGCTTAAAATCTCAGCCTCCAGTCTCCCGTCATACACTGTTAATTCTTATTTCTCCCTAGCTGACCTTTTTCCTGGGCTTTTAAAGGTGTATTATACAACCTGTCATATTTATAAGAGCATTACTACATCTTATTCTCCTGACAACATGCAATTACCTTTGTTTAACACTAGCTTTTGTTAGGGCATTTACTTTTGTTCAAACTTTCATTAAAACAGTATATAATTACTTTTTATTTCTTCCCTGAGAATCTGTGGGTATTTCTCCTCTGTATTACGAGTAGTAATATAGTCATTGGAGCTGTAACTAAAGCTCAGGTTTCACCTTAACAGGTAAGTGCCATGAAAAAAACAGACTGCAGAATCAGACATGCATTCTCACCTCATTAATTACTTCCTACAAGACACAACACATTCATAGGATAGAGAGAGCAGTCATATGTGCAATGTGACTCTCAAACAGAGGGAAGAACTAAATCTGGGAAACTGAAATCCTGGGCTAAGGCCTCTAACCATTGAACTAAAACATGAAAAATGTAGGAAAGTGAAAATATATNTATTGGTAAGGATTGTTAAGGGGCTATGAGGCTAGTGAAGTCTAGAGACCTTAAACATCTTCAAAGTTATGTGACTGTTGAACAGATATTTGAAGATCTAAATTTTGGTTTACTGGCATATGCAGTTACAGTTTATGTCAGTTAAAATCACCTTAATCATTTTATAAAACCCATTCATACTTACTCATACTATACATTGTCCTCAGAAAGGGGGTACTATCTGCACCTACGATTTCACTTTTATACTGTATTGTTTTGGTAAATAATATGTACCTACCTTATTCACAATGAATATTGAGGGTAATTTGGAGATCAGGTTTCTGAGTTGTGTGCAAAGAATCATGGGGATTGTGCCATCGTTTTCAAATCATAGTTAACTGTCATTCTAGATAAAGGACAATTACCCCAATTTTTCAGGTGTTTATTCTAGGTTGATCACTGAGGTTTCATTCAGGTGTAAGAAATATAGTCTGGGTGATTCATCCAATCCTAAAATAAGTGTGTAAAACAGATAAGAATCACAGCCTGGATGAAGATTCATACAATAGAGAGTTTAGAAGACTACTTTATACCAGACATTTCACTTTTAAGTGGCTGAAGTTAGATGAGATGAATTCAGTCAATAGAGAGAAGTAAGCAGTTCTATAGTATAACTTGTCTCATTTTGAAATAAATTATTAAAATTTGTGAGATTAAAAATGTCACAACAGTACCTATTTCTTTTGACTGAGAGAACTGAGAAGGGAGTCAAGGTTAGTTAGCTCAGATGTAGATGGTTACTCCACAGACATCTCCAATTTTTTATGACATATTCTGCCCTACAAGACTTGTGACCTATCAAGAAATGAGATAGGGTTTGAATCTAACAAAGTCTGGAACGATAATGATAATATTTATGTAAGTGTTACTGAGTATTATATAGTTTTGGAAGGTTTACCACACCTGTTGTGTAGCATGATGTTAATTGAATCTCTTTAATTCCTGTCTGTGAAGTTGATTATTTTGTGAAATTTCATGCAAACCTGACATCTGTGCTGATCAGCTCCTCTAAAGTCATTATTTATGTCGATATTTTGAATGAAAAGTGATCTCCTCTACAGCATGACAGGTCTAGAGGCTTATTTGCACTTCTTCATAATGATAGGATGAAGCATGATGAGTTCATTAATTGCAAATTCATTCAACCTGTTGCTACTGACAAGACATTTATTAAACCCTATTTTATAATGCTCCCATTTTCTCATCTCGTAGATACTGGCTTTTATACTATGATTATCTAATTTGCTTTTACTGGTAGCTTTTACTGACACTTTTGCTGCTCCAGTCTTCCATTAGTTGTGATTTTTTTGTTTGTTCACTTTCTGAAAATAATGCCATTAAATGATAATATAAACAAATATTAAATATTAGACAGAGCAGCACCACCGAAGATGACGAAGAGATTGACATCAGTTTCACAGAGATACTGCAGAGATGGGGTTCTGAACTCCTTTGTATTAAAAGGGAATGACCAGATTAAGCAGCATGTGGAAATTCCTGAAATGGAGGAAGGTTGGAAAACTATGACTTCTGTCAACAGGAAAAAATATTCTCTTCCCACAGATCAGCATCTACAGGAAATAGGTTCAGTGGCCTTGTGGCAGATGAAGGGGAAAAGTTGTGTAAAAAGAAGGTATCAGAATCAGATGAAAACTGGTAATAGAACTTGGCTGGAGAATACCTTCTGTGGGTAAAGGAGATCCCATCTGCCAACCTGACTTTGTGTCTCTGCAAATTTGCTGCTTGTCTTGGCTGCTAAGATTAGGAATATTGCAGACAGTCTGTTGAGGCTCATCTGGCCTTCATATTGTCAGTAACTGCAGTTTATCCACACAGGCACCAATGATAATGCCATGGTGTATCTGGTGTATCAAAAGTAAATATGTAGCTCTGGAAATAAAGGTGAAGGCCACAGGGGTCCAGCTGATTTCTCTTCCATCCTTCTAGTGAAGGGTAAAGACTTGGGGAGGAACAAACAAATCCTACAAGTCAATGTCTGGTTCCACAGCTTGTGTTGTCAATGGGAATTTAGTGTTTGTGATCCTGAGACACTCTCTGAGGATGAAGGAGTGGGATCAAAATGGAAAAGACTACCAGCAGTGAATGAGGATCAAGTCAGGAGTTATTATAGAGAACCTGCCCAATCAGACCCTGCAGGCTGTATTTAAGAATGTTCAGAGAACTGGCTGGTGTCATGGCAAGGCTGCTTTTAATCATCTTCAAAAGATATGGAGATCATGGTAAAGGTAAACGATATATCTATCTTCAAAAAGGTCAAAACATGATCTGGGGAGGTACAGGCCAGTCATCCTCACTTTGGTGCTTTGGTTAATAATGGAATCAGGGCTTCTGGAGAACATTTACTGCAGTTGGGAAGGAGAAACTCCTTGCAGAGATACAGGTGGGATTGACAGGCTGGAGAACAGCTCTATGGAAAGGATCTGGTGGTCTTGGTAAACACTAAGCTGAACGTGAGCCAGCAGTGTGCCTTGGCAGACATAGAACATCCAGGGCTCTATGAACAGGAGCATGGCCAGTAAATCCAGAATTCTCCACTCGACACTCATTGTACTGCATCAAGGTACTGAGTTCAGCTTTTTGCCCCTCAATATAAAGCAGTGATCAACTGTAGTGAGTTCAGCAGAGGGCCAGAAGGATAGTCAGGGCTGGAGCACTTGCTGCAGAAATATTCATTTTTTTTTT